>JACCPG010000372.1:0-266816 GCA_016069955.1 Drepana arcuata
AACGCTCAGGCTGTGGAATGAGCTCCCCGTTGAGGTTTTCCCTGGAGAGTACAGCATGGAGTTCTTCAAGAAGGGTGTGAAAAAAATCCTGCATGGTCGGCAGCGCGCGAGTGATACCCGTGGTGTTGCAAGCGTCCATAGGCGGCGGTAACCGCTTACCATCAGGCGGTATAAAAAAAAAGTAAGTTATAGTATTCTGACCAAATTATACCATTATTATACTATTTCGGAGATAGTTTAGAGCGTCAGTTCAACCAACATTGAAAATTATTATAATTAAATAGTCATGCCCTTGCATATTACAAGTACAGTTTCCAAGCAAAACTAGCAACGTAATCCGCTCTGTGTAATTAACTGATACGATCTTATCACTTGTACCATAAACGGGCTTTAACGGGGTTTAATACGAGTACGTAGACAAAGTGGTACAGGTTTATTTCACTAGACTTAGCTTTAACTCGGCTCGGATTGCTTGCCACGGGTCAATTTATGTAGGTAATTGGAGATATGACTTCTCTGCTTACTGCCATAAACGGTTCGTGACTCAGGCACTGTGGCATAATGAGGTGCCCCAATTTGTGAACTCTATACATTTTGTCATAGAAAGATAGAGAGGTGTTGCAAAAAATGAGCTGGACGTGAAGGGTATAACGAAGAAGTGCTCAAAAAAGTCAAAGAATCAAGAGTTATGCTAAAGACAGTCGAGAATAGAAGAAGAAAAGTGATATCATACGACATGACAGCTTCTTAAGATACATCTGAGAAGGAAAGGTAGAGGGGAAGAGAGGAAGAGGAAGAACAAGATTAACATACCCATGTATGCTATCATGCTATATATATATCAGATCAAAGAAAACGTGTCTCTCATGACGTATAGGGAGGTTAAGGTTGGACAGAAGCTAATGTAGGACTGCATCAGAGACGCCGACAAGAGCCCAACTCCTAAATTTGTAATGATACATTTTGTTATGACTTAAGACCAACTTCTAGACATTCAATTGCGCAATGCAACCAACTAAATTAAATTTTATTTGTTGAAGACCAATGAGAGTTTAAATTTTCACTAAGTGCTTACTCTAATCGAAGTCATGGTGTGGCAAGCGTAATAGGCGGCGGTAGCCGCTTGTCATTTGGTGGGCCGTTTGATTGCTGATTTGGTGGTATAATACAAGCCTGATCCTCTAGTGGAAAAACTCTTTTAAATGTTGATGCTACTAACTAACGACTAACGTCCGCAAATATAACCGTCAAATTTGTTTAGGTGCCAGAAGTCACACGCCGTTTTGAAGCACTTTATCTTTGAATCTCTTCTAAAACGTATGCATATCATCACGTCTTCCTTCAAGGGTCCTCGAAGGGATAGGCAGAGGTGTATTTGTAGTAACACTTTCCGCTAGATATATATTTTAGGTGCCACTGTGATAGATGGCGAGTCCGTTACTAAAGCAAGACTATACATACGCCTTCTTAATTTGTTCTCAAACGTATGCAGGTTACCTCTGAATGTTTTCCTTCACCGTAAACCTCTTGGCGTGACTAATCACTGTACTTAAGTTCAGTAAAGCTTATTACTACTGTCCGGATTCGAACTTGCAATCTTTATGTTGTAGGCAACTGCTCGGACCACTCAGCCACCACGGCTTTTAATTGTACACATAAGTCAGTAATGTTATTAGATCAAGGTGTTTACTGAAGGATACAATGTAAATACTTAATACTTATAGTCGAATAAATTAACCACACAAGCCTAATGAATGCGACAATGACTCTGATAAACGATCAACAATTTCAATAGATATTCTATAGATAGTGCCTGCGATACTGAACTATACAGGACTATTTTATACTAAGTATGTGCAATTTTGCACTTTCTTTGATGTGATACAGACCATCTGCCGATGTCACGCGAAGGAATTAAATTTATTTAAAGTGAAATTCTTGACTACACATGGCAACACAGCATTATCTGATCTTTAGCGACTTCACGTTGAATTGAACCTTCTGACTGAAGCAGCAAGGTGAAAAATCTCTTGTAACCTATGACATTAATACGGGAAATAATTTACTATGATAATAATTCGATAGCTATATGCACGTTGTTTTTATACGAATTTAAAAGGTACGTTACTTATGTACTGCATAATATACTTTAATATTACGATATTAAAGTACTTTATGCAGGTATATTTATTCGTCTCGAATAATGCTAATATTGTTATCAAGTCATAAATATTGGTTCAGTAAAATACCTTATTAATTGGCAATAATTGCAACATTTAAAATGATGTTACATTAATTTTTTTTATTTATTTATTTTTTTATTTAATCTTACTAACATCTATCTTTACAGGTTTCCCCAATGCGATAGTGTAGAACAAAATCTTAAGGTCCATAGGTCACTTCACTACGGGTTCATGTGGCACTTGTCCGCGGAAGCGACGAAACACCACGTTCTGCGGCCAGAAGTCCTCGTCCATGGCAAGGTGCAGGTAGCACGTCGGCACGCGCACCACGAACGCCTTAAAGTTGACGTTGCGGCGCGACTCCAGCATCTGCACTCTCGGCCTGTACCTGAGCTTCCGGTGAACGTACTCCACTATGTCTTCCGCCTTTGTAGTGTAGTGTAAGCAGGAGACATAGACCGGAGTATTCGGCTGCGCTGCCCGTATGGTGACATTGGGCTCCGCAGCACCCTTGCCGCAGCGGTTCTGAGTCGGGCGTGATCGGCGCTTTTTCTTTTGCACCGTCACCGTCGTTAAAAAAAACATTGAACCGAGTTTGTCTTACTTTGATTACCTTCATCATTCGTAATGCAAGATGGTGCGATTCTACCATTATTGTGGGTATCTCGCTAGCTTCACTACCCCTGTTCTACCAGAGAGCCGTAGTGACCGAGTGGTTTGAATGCCTGCAAAATAAAGTTTGCAGGTTTGAACCTCGATCATATCTTCTAGCAAATAATTACCTATACGGTCTAAAGGAAAGGAAATTGAGTATATTTTAATAATGAAAATAAACTTAGTTATAAGACTTACAATACTGAAACAAACCCAATTTTAGCGTTATTTTACTACTTAAGGCGCACATGTATGAAGGGACTAATGAATGTGGATGAAGCGAAAGAGGTTTGTAAGTCTAAAATAGGGGCGCTCGAACCATGCTGCCTAATCCGTGGTACTAGGTGTATTATAACAACAGTACTGAATAATGAGCAATCATACAAAACTGGCTTTTAATCTAAGCAGATTGTGTACGAGATACAATGTGATAGATTAGCTTATAGGAAACATCCGTGACTGAGAACTTGGCTCATATTTTGTTTCTTCCTATTTAGTATTAACGTGATTCGGCATCTCAACCTTACGAAGATAGAGTAGTGCTGCTCCTACGCTGAATAAATATTCCAGACCTCCCTGTTGTGCTGGCAGAAGTACGATCAGCTCCTCATGCAACAAGCACAGCTACTCTACCCATTAAGAACTCGTAAATCTTTTCCCAAGTCCCTAGTCTATGCGGTGATCCTAACCCCGCGGTATTTCTTTTAACCCTATCTATCTCGCCGGTCATTCATCATAACAGACTCTAGCCGGATAACACCCCGGTGTTTCGTTACCCGGCTGTTGACTGCGCATTCAGCTGGCACGGATATTAACAGTTACGCATTTAATAAGATGAATATCTTGGCTTTTGATGAGTTTTTCTGCTCTTTTATCATAGTTGAGTAAATATGGAATGTGATCACTAAGTAGATGCAGTAAATCTCATTTTACTATAAATATTTTTAGTCTTTTCCACTTGAAAACCTTTGTGGGAAGTGTGGTTACTACTTGATGAAATTTACTTAAATAATTAGATTACTTATGGCAGGTAATGTACATATTATGCTTTTTTTGCTGTTTGCAGTTTTTTTTGTGCCATATTGACTGCTCCGCTCCCTGGGGTCTTAAGCATGATGATATATAGCTTAAATCCTTCTTCAAGTAAACGAGCTATTATCTTATCTTATCTATGAAATAAACTCAGGCAGAGATTTATTCATCAATTTGTGAAATTAATTATAAATACCTTGGGACAATTCCACACAAATTGACGTAGCCCCAAACTAAACAAAGCTTGTACTATGGAAACTAGACATTCTTAGAACATCCAAGACAAACTTCAAAATACTCGTTTTCATCACACAAATATCTGCCCTGAGCGGGAATCGAACCTGCGACCGCAGGATCAACCATCGCAGTCAGGAGCTCTGACCGCTAGACCAGAAGGGCGTCATCTGATTAGACTAATAATTAATTAAGATTAATATTATAATTGAGATGAAGCTTGCAATTAGCTTTGCGCAACCTTTATGTAGTACCATAAATCTTTAAGCTTATTCGTTTTCGAAACATTGACGACTTGGTTCTTGATATTCCAGACGGTGGTCTGGACAATACCACAACAGTATATAATAGTATCAAGCCGGTTCGATCCATACTCGCTTGCGCAACCAACATTGTGTCGAAACAATGGCCCAATGTTAAGGTCATATCCTCTGATGAACTGATAACGTGAAGACACAAGGTCCACAGTATTTATGGAGTATTGAATTACCAGCCTGTTCAGATGAAAAGGTTAAGAGTTAAGATCTGAACGAGATACGGTGAATTGAGTTTTTGTTTGACCTTCGTTGGACTTAGGCCTATGCTTGAAACCAGACGTACAGTACATCTGAGCTTACGCGGATGGAAATGGTACATGGAAATTGTACCCTTTAAAAATTTATGAAGTCGTCAAAAGTACTTAAATCAGAGAAGCTCGTAAAGAAAGATGATGAATGTAGATGAAACAAAAGAGATCTATAAGTCTAGAGAGACGCTCTACTCTCTGTGTCTACATACATATATTCCTCTGCCTGTTCTTTGACACAGTTTAGCCTATTGATTGATTGAATTGGAAACCCCCATGGGCGGCGGTAAACGCTTACCATCATGTGACCCACGTACTTGCTTGCCACCCCTGTGGTAAAAAAAAATCTATATATTAATTGATTTAATATACGAAATGTCTGGAATTCAGGTGATATTGCCAGTTGTGGAATATCCGAGAATGAACTTAGATTGTGTATGACGATGACGTCATGCACTACATATAAGTACAGCTCAGCCTAGAATACTGAACCCTAATGACAGGTTTCAGCATACTAGGCTAAGCTCCGCAGTTTCAACCGCGCAAAATTTGATTTCATTGGTAGTCACATATCCTCACGCCTTCCCATAAGAGTCCCCGAAGGCGTCGGCAGAGGTGTATTAGTGATACCCACTCACCCAATTTCCGCCAGAGATATATTTTAGGTGACATTGTATTTGTCATTGGTAGTCCTATTTTGGAATAAAACTTATTCTAAGTGTAAATCTAGTTAATAATCCATCTCTGTGACAAATGTCATCCAATTTCGTTCAGCCTTTTTGGCGTGATAGAGTAGCCTACAAAATCCTCGCAAACGTCCGCATTTATAAGATGACGAGAGCTTATACTTGACAGCAGTCGGCACAATATTGCATACACTTATTTTTACGAACAAACAATAATGGTCCACTAATGATATTGAATACTCTCTTGTAATACATTGAAATTGAAAAATGAGCGCACGGACACGCAAAGCAGCAAGAAATAATAAGATCCCTGTGTAAAGGTAACCAGTCGTGACTTGGGGCTTTCGTTGCATTAGTGCTGGCCGATACTGAGCTAAGGATATCGATATCTGCATTAAAACCTGAAAGGTTTGCCTTCAAAATATTCAAATTTGAAAACTATTGGCAAGTGGCCGAGTTGTTCAATTCTTGCCTGCAACACTAAGAATACAATTTCGAATCCCGACTGTAACAATGATATTTCTAAGCTTAAGTACAGTGATTACACCATAAGCTTTACGATGAAGGAAAACATCGAGAGCAAACTTGTCGTATACAAGTTTCCACGCGATGTTTTTTCTCAAATTGCTTCTCAAAGGTTTCCTGGTGGTGTTACTAATCACTGTACTTAAGTTCAGAAAAACTTATTGTTACAAGCGGCATTCGAACTTGCCATCTTTGTGCTGCAGGCAGATACACGAACCATTCGGCCACCACGTCTTTTTTTTACTTTTATATGAAACTGCTTTCAAAATCACACCTCTTATTCAGACTTCAAATACTCATGGATAAAATCGGTACGATGCATCATCGTACCGATTAATCCGTACGAGTAATCATTTGTAATACTACTTATTTGCAAATATGTGTAGGTGTTTACTTTGATCATACATAACTACATGTCTACTACGAAAAAGCAGGGGGAATATAGAGGGAGCCTTTGAAACCTCAAATGCTTTGATCAATATGGCCATTTCAATGAAATCCAATCCCACAAAGTCCCATCACTAAACGCCTCGAGCGATCAAATCGTATCCATACATTAAGAACATTCATAGCTCGTAGGGGCCTGTCGCTTAATGCAATTCATTGTACAAGGATCCATGCTACGACCCGTACAACCTGACCTCCCACACCCCTTCAGTCCTAAACAAAAGTACACCATATAGGAGTAAATGGCCTTATTCGTGAGTTCAACTTAAAACGGTCCGTAGCTTCGCTTGCATACATTTTGACCATTTCAACATGGACTGCCTGGTACCCCTCAATCCTCTTAAAAACAGGTTTCGTGAGGTAGGCGAGGGTATTGTTGTGGGTCAAAGGATATTGGCCGATGCCAGTCAAATGAAGCCTGTATAGTGCATCGATTTACTAACATAAAAGCATTGACGTCGAGATTTTCAACTCATTTTTAATGAATGCGAGAAATCGGTTCAAGAGTATTAAATAGAGATTGTTCTTTCATTCATTATATGTGAGTCCCTTTCGCCATACTGTCCTAACATCAGAGATACGAGGAGTGATATTTAAAAGAATATGCCTCTATATCTTTATATATTTCGTGTCATGTCATCGCTGTTTCTCATGCACTTTTATAATATGTACTTGTAATGTCTTATGAAATGATTGCAGGTGTGTTCTTGATGCTTTCTTTCTACCATAAAGCTTGTGAAAGCATAAAGATTAATAATCACTGCTTAAGTTCAGAAATAAGTCGAGGTTGCGAACTTGCAATCCTTGCCTCACCGCCTTGCCAGCCGATTACTCGGGCTACTTAGTCACCAGGCATTTCAAAAAGTATCTCCAAATGCCTATTATATACCTGTGGATTTTTAATTTCCATGAGGTTGCAAATGTCAAGCTAATTGTCTATCTTCACGGCTTCGCCGAAGATATCTTTTATGTATACAAACTTATTGAAGAAATATTATTTACGCTCGCACGGTTTATTGCAACTAAAAGTTGCATTTTCTTTACAAATCAAGACAATTATAGGTGTTAAACACTTTCAAAGGAAGCTTCGTAAATTTGTGCCTTAGAATAAGATTTTAACGTAATAATAAACATCACACGTCCTCAGGTAACAAGGTTGTAAATAAAAGTAAAGAATAACGACCGCTTTCAGAGAGCATTTTCAATAAAAATATTTTTTCAGGCGACCAATAAAAAATAAAGACATAATTTGTCGTCTAACGACACATAAATCTTTTTGACGGAGTCGGATACGATTTACCAAAATATTTCTTACCCCTGATAATTTAATTGAACAAACGAAACTCTACTCTAACACTACGTATTTAAAGTTGACGATATTTTTTCGCAAATACTCAAATAACTGTGCTTCAAAATAGTTTTTATGAAAATGGCCGGTTTATGACGTCGCATCGAATGCCTAGATTATGCCGGTAAATAGATTTGGATTGCGTACAATATTCGACTTAATGCCATTGGATTACGGTTGATTTACGATATTCAGTCTCATACATTTCGATAGACAATCAATGGGATGGATGAATGAAAGTCTTTGAGACACTTTTATACTACTTTGATACCATTGTGATAAAACGATATATAAAACCGGTAGTAGTGAATATTCAGTGTTTCCGTATTGACTGAGATTTAAGCTCAGCAGTATTGGATACGCGAATACACGAAGATATCAAACGAAAAAGTAAGAAAGAAGTTTCCTTTTGAAAGTCGCGTGTTTTTTAATGCTAAGTAATTTTTTTTTTATTTGAGAATTTAAGTTTAAATTAAGCATCGTATTTATTTATTAATTAAGATGTACAAAGTCGGTAACTAGAATTTAGTAGTGGTTCAGCTTATATGTATAGTTCAGCTTATATAACTATAATACATACATACATACATACATATAATCACGCCTCTTTCCCGTAGGGGTAGGCAGAGACCACTTCTTTCCACTTGCTACGATCCTTACATACTTCTTTCGCTTCGTCCACTTTCATTATTCTCTTCATACATGCTCTTCGGTTTAGGGTACTCTTGACCTGACCTTTTTTCAAGAAGTCCCTAATTTGGTCTAGAAACGTCCGTCTAGGTCTACCCCTTCCAACACTTTCATTCACACTCGCCTTATACACTTTTTTCGTCAATCGTTCTTCATTCATTCTCTCGATATGGCCAAACCATCTCAGCATACCTTTCTCAATTTTTGTCACTACATCTTCTTTCAGACCACAACGTTTCCTTATCTCACTATTTCTTATCCTGTCACTCAGTTTAACTCCTAACATACTGCTTAACGCTCTCATCTCAACTGCATTTATTCGGCTTTCATGCTTCTAAAGTACCCATTAGAAGCATGAAAGCCGAACAAATGCCGACAAAATATAAAACATTCGAAGTATTGTGGATATGTATGTACTGATGTTAGTTACATATGGCTGCACTTTTTTTATAAAAAGTTTACAACTTTTTTTTTTCTTTTTCTTTATTGGGACATAAAAACTTGTACTCACATAGGATAATTTTTACCACCTTTTAACCCCCTTCTCGTGGGGTCATTGTTCTTGACGTTTACCGCGAGTAGCACCCCGGGGTGCAACTAGTAGTAAAATGTATAGGTAGTATAATGGCTAGGTAAATATAGGAGGGTTGAGGCATAATCCACGCGACCGGGTTTCATATTTGGGGGATTTATGAGCGCCGGTCGCAGGTCGGCCGTAGATATCTTATTTTGGATCGCGCCCTCAGCGGAACGACGGTCAGCGGAGATCTGTACCGATAGCAACCGTACTAGGAGCTATCATTGAGAACATGTGTTGTAAAAATACATTATATTGTACTAGTATTTGAAAACAACAATGAACAATAATTACAAAGAACAGTTGAAACTAACTACTTACAGATAAAATATTTCGTAAAACATTTCAAATCGGTATCCCGAGGCAACATGCCAAGAAGACTAGCAGCATTGCCACGCTGGATAGCAATGCTGATTCTCTGAGCGAGATATGTGCCAGCCCGCCTGTCACCAGAGGTCTCGATTAGACGGCGCGAGACCTCTTCAAAAAGACAGTGAGCCTCAGGACCCCAAGGCCCCAGACGTTTTAACTAGTATTTTTTATTTTAAATGTACTTGTGAGTTTTATGAAATTACGTATAGTGGTTAGTCACACCACAAGCTTTACGGTGAAGAAAAATATCAAGAGGAAACCTGCATACGATTGTGAAGAATTTCAATGACGTTTAAATAGCCGTGCTTGAGAAACGGCGATGGACTCGCCATCTGTCATGTTGGCACCTAATATACCTCTGGCGGAAAGTGGGTGTGTGGGTATTACCTATACACCTCTGCCTACCCCTTCGGGGACCCTTGTGGGAAGGCGTGAGGATATATATATGTTTCACAGTTAAACACAGTTAAACTAAGCCAAAAAGGCTAAATTTGTAACCGTATCAGGTAGTACGCGTTTGCTGTCCCTACCCTCGCAATGTTGACCGCACTTATCTATCTGTGAGGTATGCCTCTTATTATGTGAGTTTTTTGCCGATGCCTCACCCCCCGCGTAGCAACATTGACTAATACTGTAAGGAAGGGGGGAGGGGACTTTGACCCTTATGGAACGCCGAAAAGCGCTAACCTTACGCTATTTTGCGCACAAGCATTTTGGGAAAGCACATAATACATATGATTATAAGATACCTGCACAGTTTGCTTGTTTGTTGGTAACTTAAAGTAAAGTAAGACAGGGTACAGGGAACAATAAATAAATATTAAATACCTGGGACAATTCCACACAAATTGACCTAGTCCCAAAGTAAGCAAAGCTTGTGTTATAGTTACTATAATAAATAAATATCCTCACGCCTTCCCACAAGGGTCCCCGAAGGGGTAGGCAGAGGTGTATGGGTAATACCCACACACCCACTTTCCGCCAGAGGTATATTAGGTGCCAACGTGACAGATGGCGAGTCCATCGCCGTTACTCAAGCACGACTATACATACGCCTTTGAATTTCTTCTCAGACGTATGCGGGTTTCCTCACGATGTTTTCCTTCACCGTAAAGCTCGTGGTGTGACTAATCACTGTACTTAAGTTCAGAAAAACTCATTGGTACAGTCGGGATTCGAACTTGCGACCTTTGCGTCGCAGGCAACTGCTCGAACCACTCGGCCACCACGGCTTAATACATAATGTTTGTATGTATGTATATTTCGAAAAAGATTCGCAAAGCAACTGACGTGAATAAAAAATGTGATTGCAAAGATGAATTAAGTTGTGATAAAAGCGATATACAATGCGAAATTGTGTGGAAAAAGAGGTAGAGGGATATCACGATCCAACTACCTAGTTCAAATCGATCGGACACTCAAGGATGGAAACGTCAAGAGTACTCGAAACCGGCGAGTACGTACTCATGAATGTGTTAAAAGCGAAAGAGAGAACTGGCGCTCTACTCTTTCTGGCTACCCGTATGTAGGAAAGTATAATATAGGTAAATAATAAAAATAATAGTTAAAAAATCTAAAAAAATACACTTTTTATAGAAAATCTTTTTTAATTTTTTAGTGATTATTTTAACGATTATTACGTAGCGTATTATCAAGTTTATCTTTCGAATCAGCATCAGCACCTTTGCTTAGCAGTGCAAAAATGAATATAAAAAATCGCTGATCCTGATTATCCTAGTAAGGATAACGGGTCAAAATGTTTAAAATATTGAATTGTCATCGGTCTTTAATAAGTATGCCAAATTTCGGGTTAATCCGACGATTTGAAGGGGGTTAAAATCATGTTCAAAGATTCCGTTACATACTAACGTACAAACATACTAACATACATACGTCTCAAGCTAATAAAAGCGTATTAATATTAAAAAGAACCGCCGATGCGTTTGAAAAGAAGCATATTTGATGCAATGCTGTTTTTATATCTTCACGCTCAGGGTAGCCGAATGGGTAGGCAGAGGTGAAAGATTCTTTTTTGTGCGTATTATATGTCAACTTGACAGTTGGTGAGACTATACACCCGTATTTTAATTTCATATTAATGTATGCAGCTCATGATGTTTTCCTTTACCGTAAAGCTCCTGGTGTGATTACACAGATAAAGTGTTTTAATGTTGTCTATGGAACAATGTAACTTTCTGGAACGAGAGAGATGAGAAGTGCTTACCGCAGGTTTCACCAAGTCCTAACGAAATATGTAATAATCTATTGAACCAAAGGTCAGAATCGTGATCCCGAAAACTTATCATATCATTACATCGCGAGCGATTGTATCGATTACAAAGAATCGATTTAAAATCATTCGGCCTTGATATCGATGTGCGCCCATAAAGACACCGAATTGAGATTAAAAGTCGAGATTTGATTTTAGAACGTATTAAAATCTTTTGTCAAAACTCTCTTATAATTTATTCATGTACTTATTGGTACCACGTTTATCTTATATTTTCGTTCCTGAGTCCCTCACGGGGTAGTCAGAGAGACTGGTACCCTAAAATGGTACCCAGTACTTTCATCCTTATTTTAGTTCGACTCGTACGTGGTGAATTCTGTATGAACCTTTAATAGTTACCTATTACACACACACCACAGGATTTATGGTGAACTAATACATACATTGTTGGCTGTACTAATACATACTTATAACGCCGAAGTACTACTAAATACTGTCTGCAGCCATTAATAATATCTCATATTGTACAGTTAGAATAACAATTAAAGCGAACATAGTAATTATCTGAACAAGGGACTATTATTGTGGGTCGTGATCGTTCCGGTTATGTGGACAGAGACCCGGTGAAAGTTCATACTTACTCGTAAGCTCAAACTATACTTACATCCACATTCATCAGTATACATATCCATCCTGTAGAGTTCGAATGGTTTAATCTAAGTAGTTGGAATGTGGTCTTCCTCTGTCTCTTCTTCTAGAGACGTTTGCACAGCATATGTGTTTCGCCACTGTTCCTTTGATGGGTCCCCGAAGGCGTACAGATAATACTCACAGACCCGCGCTTAGCCCGAGGTATATTTTTTTAGGTTCCAATGTGACAAAATAATAAAATAAAAAAAAAAAATAAAAAAAAATATATTTATTTTATAAGAGGGAATACATCGCCGTTTCTTAATCACGACTATACATACGTCTTTGTATTTCTTTATAAAAAAGTAGGTTCTTTTTTCAATGTTTTCTTTCACCGTAAAGTTAGAGGTGTGACTAATCACTGTACTTAAGAAGTTCAGAAATAACTAATTGGCACAGTCGGAATTTGAACTTGCAAGCTTTGTGTTACAGTCAACCACTGAGCCACGATTCATAACCAATCCATGCCAAGTATGAAATGTTACAGTTCTAAATGAGCTTTCCATGTTAAAAGCGATGTGAGCGATTACTTTGGTAATTCAAGTCGATGATCTTATAAATACGCGTTCGCGATCTGTTTCTAAGATACGACGACTCGACCTTTCGTCAGTAATGACTTAATAATTTTTGTGTCCGATGCTATCAGTTAAAATGGACGGGCACAATCCACAAGTTATGGCTTTTAGTGTATTATATGCATACGTGCAATAAAGATATTTGATTAATAATAATATATTGAGAAAACTCCCCACGAGATGACATAGTCTAATTTTAAGCCAAGTTTGCACACTATAGGAACGTCAACGCGCCACTTGTAGTGGTTTTAGTAACCGTCCATAGGCGGCGATAACCGCTTATCGTCAGGCAGGCCGCATAATTGTACAACAATAACATATAAAACACGAGTTCATAGATATCGTCACGCTTAGTTCCATGCGGGGCAGGCAGGGAGAATAAAGCGCCGTATCTCTCAGACTTACAGATCTATTTAATTTTATCCGCGTTCATCAGTCTCTTCGAAAAGTTTCGAGTAGGTATATAATAGAGATATAATATTTTTAGCATTGGTTTCGTTTGAAACCTAATTGATTATTGCACTGTAAAAAAATCTTTACACATAATAACGTAATACTTTCCATACAATTCTCTCAAGGGGAAACGGGGAACTCAAAAAAATAATATTGACAAGAATTTTTCGAACGAAAAATTTCCTACACAATAGCCCAAATTTCGGATTCCATTCATGAAAATGAACCGCTGTAGCGTTTAAATAATATTGTTTTTTTTAAACTTGAAAATTTTGTATTCACAGGTTAAATGGCGAATTTGCATGAATCCAGTAAATTTATACCTTTAGCGTCCATTGTTATTCTGAAGATGGAGTTGTAATTTTTTGTTGAATCGCAGTTTGTTAAGTTTTTGCTGTGCGATAATTTGTTTTGGTGAAAAAGTTTAAATTGCTCCACACGCATTCATTGACTCAACATAAAGCACTGAAATTATTACGAAAATAAAAAGTATATAATAATAATATATATCCTCACGCCTTCCCACAAGGGTCCCCGAAGGGGTAGGCAGAGGTGTAAAAGTATTATCCATATATTGTTAAAAGTAGTGCATTTTTGGCAAATAATCATGCTTCCCGCTTAATGGAAAGCGAATACTTCCCCATATGGTCAGCAAAACACAGCGGTATGACTCGTGCTGTATACCATATGTGCATTGGTGAAGTGTAGGAAGTCACCCGGTGCATTTTTCTGGAGCCGGAATTTAAAATACAGCTATTAGTCTCACCATAAGCTTAACATCGCAAATATCGAAAGGAAACCTGCATAAGTTTGGGAAGCAATTCAAAGGCGTACGTATAGTCATCTATCACCTTGGCACCTAAAATATATCTCTGACGAAAAGTGGGTGTGTTGGTACTACCTATAAACCTCTGCCTACCCCTTCTAGGACCTTTATGGGAAGGCGTGAGGATATATAAATATTATATATTACATAGTACATATATAAAAGCTACATAGCCGTGGTGGCCGAGTGGTTCGAGCAGTTGCCTGCGACGCAAAGGTCTCAAGTTCGAATCCCGCCTGTACCAATGAGTTTTTCTGAACTTAAGTACAGTGATTAGACACACCACGAGCTTTACGGTGAAAGAAAACATCGAGAGGAAACCTGCATACGTCTGAGAAGAAATTCAAAGGCGTATGTATAGTCGTGCTCGAGTAACGGCGATGGACTCGCCATCTGTCACGTTGGCACCTAATATACCTCTGGCGGAAAGTGGGTGTGTGGGTATTACCTATACACCTCTGCCTACCCCTTCGGGGACCCTTGTGGGAAGGCGTGAGGATATATTATTATTTATAAAAGCTACATTGGCAGCACATATTTCCCTTGTTTAAGCTAACATCTAGTTCGCGTGAAATGAACCCTATATATATTCTATTGTATGGAAATGTTTGAGCCAGTTACTGCTTCCATACAATAAAGGCAGCCATGTTATTTAAATACACTAATAAAGCTCTGATTTGTATCGCTAGTTTGAGTACAGTTTTAACATCGACACCCTATGGTTCGAAAGCGTAGAAGAGCTTTTGGTATATGAAATCTACAAGAAAACATTAGCAAGTTTCCTTCGTATAATATAAGATGTTAGCACACAGCTAACAAAAGATATACCTATACCTCAATAGGCCAGTGGTTGGAGTAGCCTGTAACAACAAGATTGCAAGTTTGAATCACGACTGTTCAAGGTGTTTTTTAACTTAAGTACAGTGGTCAAACTACGAGCTTTACGGTGAAGGAAAACATTTAAACCTGCCTAAGTTTGAGTAAAAAATCAGAAGACGTGTCTTTTTCTGCTTGAGAAACAAGCAAGCAAGCAATTCAAGCGTCGCGCAGTTTTGACTACTATATAACAGACAACTGTTATAGTAATTGGTTATTTTTCACCTAAAACTTACATAATTTGGTAACTCGTATAAAAGTAGTTCAGATTATATCAACTCAAGTCGTACTCATATCAAAAGATCACAATATAATCAACATATTATATTCTTCAAGAGATACAAATAACCCCCTAATGATGAAACTACGGCCGACCTACATAATGCCAATAGTGGTAGTTATACAAACTGGCCGGGAATAAAACCTCTTTGCCAATACTACCACATACTATATGAACTTGAAAAAAAAATGCATACAAACATACATATATATATATCATCACGCCGAGTCCCTAAAGAGGTAGGTAAAAAAGTAGAGGACCAGTTCTCTCTAGATTTACAGACTTTTCTCACTTCGCCCACTTTCATCAGTCTCTTCATACATACACGATCGTGCCTATTAATGCATGGTACGACTGAAAAGAATTTCAAGGGAAGTGGCATGCAAGGTAATCGACGTTACCTCTACCATAATTATGAAAGTCATTGCCAGGTGAATACGAGAAAGTTGTAAGGTTTTCTGTTCCTTTATCACGTAAAAACTACTGAACAGAACTGGTCGAATTTTCTAACAGAGGTATATTATAAGGTGAATGAATAACAGGGATAGGTAGGTTTGATTTCGGAAGAAAATTCAAAAATTATGAGGCTAAATTATGATTACCAAAATAAAGACTGTAAATAATTGTATTCTTCTTGTGTTCTTAATATAAAAAAATATATAAAATGTTCCCAAGGCGCTAAGTACCGTGGTGGGCGCCAAGTATGAGGTAGGACGGTAACTGCGGGCTAGCGTTTGTTTTGTTTATTATTATTGTCTACAGTAGGGACTTCGGGAGCTGCGAGAATTGACATAGTGACCAATAGAGGCGGCTTTCAAAATATATATCAATACTAGCGGTGCTCCGCGGCTTCGCTCGTGTAAAATATGGTATTATTTGAAGTTTTCTTCAAGAATAAAACAGATCATATTGTGTGATATTATAGATAATCTTTGTGTTAAATTTTCTATTTCAGTTCTTGCGTGATTGATTAACAAACATCCTTATCTACTTTCACATGTATATATTTAGTAGGATTTGATTAGCATATACAGACATATTATTATATTCTATATTATGTCCTCGAAGTCCAACCACCAGGGCTCTTAATGCAGCAATAATTATCTTTCTTATTTACGTATTTCGTATCTACGCATCGAAAGTCTACATTCTCCTCGAGCCGACATTAACATCCAGAGTGTGCATATAACGGTCATCCAACGCACATGTCCTCTTCCAAACTTTCATAACTCGCCCGGCGCCGGCCGCCCAATAACAATAATACACTCCAATGTGTTTACAGATAGCTAGGCCCGTGGGTTTGGTGATAGCATTAGCGTTACTAATATATTAAATATCTTCACGCCTTCCCACAAGGGGAAGTGTAGGCAGAGGTAGTAGGCATACAACCACTTTTAGCAGGAAATATATTTGATGCCGTGGCAGCTGAGCGGTTCAAACAGTTGATGCAACTTAAACTATGCAAGTTCGAGTCCCGACTGTTTCAATGAGTGAACTTGTACAGTGATAAGTCACGCCACGAGCTATACGGTGAAGGTAAATATCGAGGCGAAACAAAATGGAAACTGTAGCAAAAACTTTTGAGAAAAAATTCTGACTCGCACCACGCCTTCTCACAAGGGCCCCCGAAGGGGTAGGCAGAGGTATCTAGGTAATACCTACACACCCACTTTCCGCCAGAGATATATTTTAGGTGATCTAAAATCGTAGAATCCATCGCCGTTACTCAAAAACGACTATACATATGCTTAATTTAAGTTTTCATGGTCCACATTGTAGGTCTCACACAATACTGAGACCATAATCTCAAACGGTGGCCACTAATCATACCGCCACAGCTGAATCCAACGCCGATATTGAAAAAAATGCATTACACACATCTGCTTTCTCTAATCCTGCTAAGCAAGTAATGTTTATTTTCACAGCTCTAATACTTTTATTACCGAGTATGCAATGTATTATCCCTGTGTTCCTGCGTTACGTGTCAACGATCCAAAACTTAATAGGTCATAAACACCGCCCTTTTCAAATAAATGTTGTTGTGAAAAAATATTTCTCTTTCATTTCAACGTGAGATATGTAGCAAATGAATGCCACGCTGTCCCCAATGGATGTTGGGACTTCGGTTTTACCCTAACTATGGCGACAATGGCATTGATACGTTTCATATAAGATATGTTATCTGTACACGTCACACAGTCCTCATATCATCAAATCAAATCAAATAATTTATTTCATGAACATAGAAAATAAGATGGCATTAATTTACAGAAGAATAGCTAGGAGCTATGTTCCGCCGCTAGGCATACACAATATATAAAACTTGATTATATTACTTAAGCTAACATTATATTTTTTTTGTATTTATACCGCACGGGTGGCACCTCAAATAGAAATTATCTCTCATGTATAAGGATTCCTCCTTTGTGCCAAAAGTCCTCACTCTATGCGCTATCTAATGAGTTTCCATCCACCAACGCTCAGGCTGTAGAAAGTACTCTCCGTTGAGGTTTCCCCAAGATGGTACAGCGTGGAGTTCTTCAAGAAGGGCGCAAAGAGATTCCTGCAGAGTCCTTAGCTCGCAAGCCATGCCCTCGGTGTTGCAAGATTCCATAGGAGGCGGTAACCGCTTACCATCAGGCGGACCGCATGCTTGTTTGACACCATTGTGGTATATTAAATAAAACTCTAATTTAGACAACTTTAAGATCCACTGCTTACCGTTCCAGGGGTAAAGTTGATTTTTTCAATGAATTTTAGTTGGTACTAATATTTCCTATATCCAACCTTCTTCCAACCCAAAAAGGTTCACTTCAATGGTTTATTTCAGCTTAGCGTACCTCGCACATCAGAAACGCCTTAAGCCGAGGTACAAGCCCTAAGAAGTGCTTGGCCCTAGGCCTGGTAGGAGACAATTAAAAACATAAGAGACCTTTATCTGGATCAGCTCCACCATTAGGTTTTCTCTGCTGATAAAAACTCTAATTTGACATTAAGCAGCTAAACAAAATTCACACGGGTAAATAGGTGCCTAAGATCAATAAGTATGCACAACATTATTGTAAAGGTAATTAAATAAATTCACTAATACCACAATAGCATCGATCGTAAATGTATCATAAAATAGGTTTTTCTTCAATACAAAGTCGTCGTAAACTCGCCGGCCATACAATGAAGTAACGCGGTCGTGGATTAATTTGATGCATTGAAAGATATCGCCAAAGAATAGCAAGTTATTGTTTGTGATGCAGAAGCGACACCGTGTTGAAATATAGTTTAGTCTTTATTATTTACCCAAATACATAAACAAGATTATGTACACTATGTCCAATACAATTGAAACTTTACATATGATGCTAAATAATTGTCTATAACACTTTTCACCTGTTGTAAATCTAATCATGCCACACGAAATCTGCAGGGGATTTCTGCTCGATTTACATTATATGCTATTAATTATCTTTTCACCTATTCCAAACTATAATCTATCTCAGCGCCAAATTTCATCCATCTTCCATTCAACAAACATTCAGACTTTTAATATGTAAACATAGGTCGTCAGAAATCCAGAGGAAATGCTAGAAGCGCAGAGCGTAGGCAATGTTTGATCCTTTGTCGCTTCTGTATCAACACTCTATGCGCATGATTCACAATGCGCTCGCGCACTCGTAAAAACGGATCGACTCAAAGTTGACATAGAACGATAAATGCCAAAAAATCGTAAATTATCAGAGTAATGCCATCTTACGAGCGACAGATGAATATGCAATATGCACTTGCATGAAATATTGACGTTTTTTTATGTTTCAACCGTAAAAATATTTTCGGAACGTTTGTTGTTTGACGTCCGCCTTCTTTTATGCCAAGATGGTTCGTTAGGGCTCGCCCTCATACGTACAAGATATATTACAGCCGGTGGATTGCACAGAAACTAGGTGAGAAATATACGCACTTGGACAGATTCGTTGGCTATTGCTGTGCTGGTGAAACTCTCAGATGTTCCGCTAAGACTCAAAAAAATATCTTTACGGCAAAAATACTTTACATACATACATAATTACATACATACATATCATCACGCAGAGTCCATAACGGGGAAGGCAGAGAGTATAGAGCGCCAGTTCTCTCTAAACTTACATAACTCTTTCGCTTCGTCCACATTCATCAGTCTCATCATACATGGTCGTCGGTTTCAAGCCCTCTTGACTTTCCCGTCCGTCTTAAATAATTCTTTTTGCAAATCAATATTTCCTTTAACCAATTCTGTACAAATTTGAATTTTGTTCTACTCCGATGCTATTCGTGAGTATTTTTTTTTTGTTTCCATTATATACAGTTGTACAAATTATCAAACAACTTGAGTTTAAGTACAGTGATTAGTCACACCACGAGCTTTACGGTGAAGGCAAACATCGAGAGGAAACCTGCATACGTCTGAGAAGAAATTCAAAGGCGTATGTATAGTCGTGCTCGAGTAACGGCGATAGGCTTACCTGCCACTTTGGTACATATATACATATACATATATACATATATAGATACAAACAATCAAATCTTTCTCCTAAATAATTTAAGTGTAGGAATGTTAACATTCACCCGTCATCTGGCATTGCTCTAATTGACTTATTACTTTTTATATAAGTAGATACATTATCTTGTTATATTAAGTATATACGTGAACATTTCAGTTGAAATATAAAAATATACTACATAAATTGTGGATGTCCACCAAACTGTACGTTTCCAAATCGAATATTTTATGGCCAAGCTCTTGCAGGATTTAGGTATGCAAGTTCTTTGAATTGAGATTTTGGCGTGTTTTATGTGCGAGGCCAAATGATTTTTAGTGCTGTCACAAGTATTCCTCCCAGCAATAAACCAGATCAACCTGGATATACGTCGATCGTTCACGAGCTGTGAAAGTTATTTCAGTTTAATTGCAGCATTTAAACGTCTTTGAATTAAATTCCTGGGCGAATAGGGTCTGTGAGTTGTCAAATGAAACACGAACGCTAGCAAATCATGTTATTCATTTATACTACACTAGGAGTTATTGAACTCATATTATTTTGATTAATCAAATTTTATTTGAAAACTCAAAAACGTAATTTTTCTGGTATAATGTAATATGTCAGAATTAACGCTTCAACAACAAGGGTCCCGGTAGGTTAGCCATAGTTACATTTATGAGCTAACGTGACAGATGGACATGTCATGGAGACAGACATGGAGAAACGGTCTTGCCGTTTCTCCAGCGCGACTATATCTACATACGTCTTAAAATTTTTGTTTTTCTCAAACATAAGCAACTTTCCTCACGATGTTATCCTTCACCGAAAAGCCCGCAGTATGATAAATAACTATACTTCATAAAATAGTCCATAAAATACTATTTGGTATAGATAATACTCTGAAATGTCGTAATTTTTCCTATATTGCTTATGAAATAAAATATAGAAATTGCATCATTATTTATTTCGTCAGTGTATGTTCATAAATAATAATATAAACGGATAAGAATAAACGAAGGTTATGCCTTCACGAATTTGTATTATTCCAGAGTAGTTCAATCAAATTCGTCCATTTCATTCAGGAATCCATTTGCTTTTTGAACATAGTGCTCGAGGCCAGACAACGCGAGTGCTTCGGCAGTATCATTCCCCGAGGTAACACAAATGTTTCGTGAATCCTGAAGGAACAAAAGCAAAGCAATAAGGCTGCTACTTTATAACTATAGATTTTTACACAACTGTAGAACAATGAAAGTCCGCATATAGTCAGGATTTTAGGCAATCGAACCCGCAACTGCCGCAAAAGCCGTGGTGGCCGAGTGGTTCGAGCAGTTGCCTGCGACGCAAAAACTCATTGGTACAGTTGGGATTCGAACTTGCGTCGAATCCCAACTGTACCAATGAGTTTTTTCTGAACTTAAGTACAGTGATTAGTCACACCACGAGCTTTACGGTGAAGGAAAACATTGAGAGGAAACCTGCATTCGTCTGAGAAGAAATTCAAAGGCGTATGTATAGTCGTGCTTGAGTAACGGCGATAGACTCGCCATCTGTCACGTTGGCACCTAATATACCTCTGGCGGAAAGTGGGTGTGTGGGTATTACCTATACACCTCTGCCTACCCCTTCGGGGACCCTTGTGGGAAGGCGTGAGGATATATATATATATATAGTGAGGAACCCGCAACCGATAGCAAGGTAAGGTCACTATTGTTTTAAAAGGCCGCTGCCAGGATTTGATTTTAGCAAATCGTGATTCCTAGTTAATTACGTGCGTAAGTGTCTTAGTACTGCTGATTATTTTAAATGCACTGCGACGATATTCATTTATTACTAGATATGACCTGCGGCTTCGCGCGTCTAAATTTTGATTTCATAAGTAGTTTTTGATGGAATGAATCATGTCATACGTATATCTTGATTCATATAATAATCAGGGGATCACAGTGGAAGCGTGCACGTCGCGATTCCTGCCAGCCCAGAGGGCTGCAATTCCACTCGATGCGCATTGGCCGGACGGCTATTAGGGCGTTCCCCCGAGGCGACGCGCACCAGTCCGTCCCCGCTGGTGCGAAAAATTCTGCACAGTGCGGCGATGGGGACCGCCACCCATCACGCGGAGTGCCTCACGGCGGGAAGTGGAGTGTGGAGTGTAGGATGGGTGTATGGAATGTAAGAGGAAGTATGGCTGATAAGATGAACGAATTGATCGATGTTATGACAGAGAGCGAGTAAGATGTTGTGTGCTTGTCTGAAACCAAGCGGAAGGGTAGTGGAGTAGACGAGCTCCCGGGCGGAAGTTTAGTGCTGTGGTCAGGAGTGGCAAACACCGAGCACGCCTGCCAGGGAGTGGGAATTCTACTATCCAGCCGCTTGGCAGAATGTATGATAAGTTATGATGCGGTGAGCCCCAGACTTATTTAGGCTCGCTTTAAAATAGGCCTTACCCGACTGTTTTTAGTCGCGGTATATGCTCCGGTGGCCTCAGCGGACACTTGCGACCTGAATAAGTTCTGGGAATGTGTGAGTAATGTTCTAGAGACGAAAGAAGGGAATGAAAAGCTGATTATTTGTGGTGATCTGAATGGATGGGTCGGGACAGCCCGTAAGGATTACGAGGCAGTACTCGGCAAGTATGGTGATAAGAGAGTGAACGAGGCAGGCAAGCTGATAGTAGATGTATGCATGGAGAGAGACCTTTTTGTGGCGAACACCATGTTCGACCACAAAAAGATTCATCAGTATACATGGGAACGGAAAAATGAGCGAAGCATGATAGATCTGTTTCTAATAGATCAGCGACTCAGAACACAGGTGATGGACACCAGGGTGTATAGGGGAGCTGACCTGGGAACGGACCACTTCCTAGTTATAACTAGGATAAGAGGTCTGTTCGCGGGCTGGCGATCCCGCGCTTGGGGTCCCTGTTCTGCAGTCGCAGACCGCATCAAAAGCTGGAGGCTTCAAGATGCGGCTATTAGAGACAGATATCAAGAAAGGGTATCTGAACAGCTAGCCTGTCCATCGAAAGATGTGTTTGAGAGTGTCGATGTTTGTTGGCAGTTCCTTAAGTCCAGCATATTATGCGCCGCGAAAGAGGTTTGTGGCATTTCGAAAGGGCGGACAACTAAAAATGGCGATGGTTGGTGGGATGATGAAGTGAAAGAAGAAGTTAAAAAGAAGAAGGATGCAAGGCAAAGACATTTTGGCTATGTCCAGCTCAAGTGAGAGTATGAAAGAAAAGATGAAAGAAAAATACCGCCTGCAAAAAAATCGTACGAAAGAGATAATAGCTCAGAAGCGTGAGAGGTTCCAAATGACTGTAGACGAAAAACTGTCACAGAATTTCAAGGACAATGCAAAAATTTTTTGGAGGGAAGTTAAGAAGTCCAGAAATTGTGTTACAGCTAGTAGTAGGATGAATGTGATTTTCTCAAAGGACAATAACTATACAACACAATAACAATACTTACTGACAAAACAGACGTCCTCAGGCGATGGAGTGAATTTTACAAAGATATGTATGATGATGATGCCACTGATCTACTCATAGAGCTGCCTCCAACAGAATCTATCGCAGATAAAATAAGTATGGGAGAGATAGTAAGTGCGATAAGAAGTCTGAAATGTGGAAAAGCTGCGGGAATAGATGGGATTACGGCTGAGATGATCAAGTGCGGTGGACCAGCAGTCTGGGACGTCATCTATTTACTATGCAATCTTTGCTGGGAAAAGGGCGATGTTCCGGACGACTGGAGGCGAGCAGTCATCGTGCCTTTCTATAAAGGAAAGGGATCACGATTGGACTGCTCAAACTACAGAGCCATCAGCTTGGTCAGCTTAGCTAGTAAAGTGTATACGAAGATCCTGACGATAAGAATGCAAGAGCGATCCGAAAGATTTCTCTGGGAATCCCAAGGTGGATTTAGACCAGGAAGAGGATGTATGGATAAAACCTTCTCGCTTCGCGGAATCGCGGAAAAGTTTTTGGATATTAACCAAAGGGTTTTCTGCGCTTTCGTCGATTTGGAGAAGGCATTTGATAGAGTCGTACGAAAGGAACTCTGGGACGTGTTGCCTGGATATGGAGTGAGCAGTTCCCTACTGCATGCCGTGAAATCACTCTATAGTGATAGCGGGGCGTGCGTTAGGGTTAATGGTGGGATGTCACCCTGGTTTGATGTGAAGTCAGGGGTCAAACAAGGGTGTATCATGTCTGCCTGGCTGTTCATTATATATCTAGATAACTGTCTGAGAGCACTAAGAACGAACGGATGTGGAGTGAAAATGGGAAACTTAGTGGTCAACTGCCTATTATACGCCGATGACGCGGTTTTACTGGCGTCATCAGAGGGCGAACTGCAGTCACTAGTTACCATAATGAAAGTAGGATGTGAAAAGAAGGGGCTGCGCCTAAACGCTGGCAAGACTAAGGTTCTGGTATTCGAAAGAGATGAACAAGTGACCGAGTGTGCTATATCGGTAAATGGGCAAATTCTAGAGCAAGTGAATGAATTTGTATATCTTGGAAACATGTTCACACGAGATGGAAAGTATGAAAAAGATATTGAAAGAAGGATAACTGCCGGAAATAAGGTGAATGGAGCCATGTCGGCGTTGATGGGCAGTAAAAGTCTGAGCAAGAATGCTCGGGTTGCTGTCCACAACGCGATATTGGTACCTACCTTATTGTATGGCAGCGAATCCTGGGTATGTCAGAGGAAGTATGAAAATAGCTTGAATGCAGTCGAGATGCGATCTATTCGAAAAATGTGCGGCGTAACGATATTAGATCGAATCCGCAATGAAGAGATTCGCAAATCAACTGGCGTGAATGAGGGCGTGATTGTAAAGATGAAGAAAGGCATGTTACGTTGGTTTGGACACATAGAAAGGATGAGTGAAGAAAGATTGACGAAACAGATATACAAAGCAAAGTGTGTGCAAGAAGAGGCAGAGGAAGGCCACGTTCCAACTACCTGGATCAAATAAATCGGACTCTGAAGGACGGGAACGTTAAGAGTACTCGAAACCGACGAGCATGTATGAAGAGACTGATGAATGTGGACGAAGCGAAAGAGGTATGTAAGTCTAGAGAGAACTGGCGCTCTATACTCTCTGCCTACCCCGTTAGGGACTTGGCGTGATGATATGATGATGATGATGATATAATAATCTCTGTCCATACTATATTCCATTCAGTTCCGTTTGATAGTTTTTGCGTGTAAGAGGAACAAATCATCTACAAAGATTTTGCATTTTAAATATTCTTACATACATACATATCATCACGCCGAGTCCAAGTGTAGGCAGTTCTCTCTCTAGTTATCTCTAAACTTACGTACCTCTTTCGCATCGCATCATTCATATTCATCTGTCTCTTCATACATGCTCGTCAGTTTCGAGTATTATTAGTAATGTGAAATACAGTAAAGGTTACACTATTGTATATAGTGTCCATACGTTTGTAACAGACGTAAGCAAGATTGATTAGTTTCGATTCACCCCATAACATGTGCAGCACGATTACTCTAGTACGCACACAGTTATCAACGCAATCCGTTGGAATACGTGCCGATACCCCGGCTGCTCCAGGTGGTATTATCGGCCCAGCAGACGTCTATGTACTCTGTACCTTGTGATAAATTACACGTGTAGTTAATTACTTCGTTATATCACATATTTAACAGTATATTATATACTACTAACTGTACTTGTCTGTTCACGTGATGCTGTAGTAAAGTTTGCTTCAAATATTGTAGATATTTTGATTTGACTTCGGACTTTGTAATAGATATTTTAACATCATATATGAGCTGATCTTTGTAAGAAGTATATTGCTTTTATCACAGGGTAAGCAGAATTATGTCTGACGGTAAATAGTCATTGGAAACGCTACTGTGCATGTTGAAGACTTTGTGATGAGAGATGAGAAAATATATTTATCACTAACCACTGACAATCACCGCATCAGAGTTTTTATACCACTAAGGTGGCAAACAAGCATATGATTCGCCTTATGCTAAGCGGTTACCGCGGTCTATAATTGCTTGCAACACCAGAGATATCGCTCACGTGTTGCCAAGCCCACAGGAATCTTTTCACATCCTTGAAGATCAAAAACTCTTTATTTTTTTTTATTTTTTTTTTCAGGCAACGAGGCCAATAGACATACAATAATACTATATAAAATTAAATATAAAATACAATAAATAACAATTACAATATTCTTAAGATTAATTTACACGTAAGCTTGTCGACGTGTGGATCAGGGTGTTGCTTTAAGTTAGTCGTAATCTGGTAGCTGAATTTATTTATATATCATCACACCGAGTCCCTCACGGGGTAGGCAGAGAGAGTAGAGCACCAATTCTCTCAAGACTCACATACCTCATTCGCTTAGTTCACATTCATCAGAATTCTCATACATGCTCTCTGGTTTCGAGTACTCTTGACGTTTCCGTCCAACGTCCGATCGATTTGATCTAGGTAGTTGGAACGGGGTCTTCCTCTGCCTCGTCTTGGACACACCTTCGTTTTGTGTATCTTTTTCTTCATTCTTTCTTCAATTATTATTTATATACGTCTAAACTAACGTAACATTCCTTTCTTCACCTTTACAATGACACCTTCGTTCACGCCAGTCTTGCGAAGCTATATATGAGTTAGGGGTAACGAAAATATGCTGTGTTGATATTACCTACACACTTCTGCCTACCCCTTTCGGGGACCCTCGTAGGAAAGTGTGAAGTAACGTGTCTGGAGGATATTTATAAAATTTTACTTCACGTCAGCTTTTGTACTGCGCGTCTTCGTATCTAAGCCAAGGGTAAGCTTATTCGTTGTAAATTATGCATCAACTTTGTAAGTTAGGTTAAGTAAAGTTCCGTGTTCCCTTAGCTGGGCCTCTAAAGGTGAACGCCATGATTTTTGCCTTAATTAATAACTTATTTCGTATTTATTCTATGAAACTTCCTGTTTCAAAGTGGAGAAGTTGGAAATGTATTCGCTATTGTTTAACTTTTTGACGTTCGCTTTTGTCCGTTTGGTGGAAGACAAAATGTCGCACAACTTTCTGGATTTCGTGTAGAAGCGTTCGAGCATAATTGCACCCTATGAGCTCAAAGTCAAATATGGCAATTATATAACATGACAGTGAAACTGCTCCCCTTAGAAAGAATTAATATGTACATTAAATTTTTCTGCTATTTTATCTCTAAGCTATTCACTTTCCCAAAAGGGAACCAATATAAAAAAGGAAACCGAGGAGTTTGTATCGCCGTTTCTTCTGATAATAGTTTTTTTTTTCATGGAATATGTACTTCTATGTTTAGTATGTCTCGGTCAATAAGTGTTCCCTGTGTCCCTTATGTTGAATATAGTATTTTTATATGCTATGTCGTGTTACTTTAACCACGAATAGCTTTGATTGTAATTCACGGCATTAACTAAGCTAGGAAAAGCTTGTAGTCTTTCCCCAGAACTCCAAGAATACAGACAAAATATCTTCCACATTGTAATAACATTTAAACATTTTACAAACATATTGACTTCTTCATCATCATCATCATATTCATTATAAATTATTCGCACGTCTTTCCACAAGGGTGCCCAAAGGGGTAGGCAGAGGTGTATAGACAGTACCTACTCGCCCACTTTCCACCCGATGTATTTTTTATATAATGGGCGAAAAGTGTACAATATAAGCTTAAGTAGAATGTGCGAAATGTAAATATTAGAATTAAAATTTGGCCAAAATCGCAGTTATTAGTGGTCAGTATACGTTACTGGCGATGTTTACTTACGAAGCGGATGTAATCCCTCTGCCAATGGGTGTTTGCTGGAACAAGTTAGTCTGAGAGCGCACAGAGCTCGACCAGGGTATATCTAATGAATGAGCACGAACTACCCATCGTGTTGATTAGAATGGGAACTATCTTTAAAGTGAATTAGGAGATATGGCGTACCTTCTTGTTAGTGTATACGTATACATACACTAAACTGTTCGGAATTAATAAAAGCAAGGCTTCAAATAATATTAAATAATTGATTTTATAGTACATACATACATACCCGCCAAGCCTTTCAATCACATCAAAATATTTTTATTTCACATAGGCCTAGGTGGGCACTTATAAAACGTCGAAAAAGGTGCACGGTTCGGGTTGGTCGCTTCCATGGAGATGAACCGGCAATAAACTCCATGGTTACTCTTTTGAAATCATTAGGTATACAATAATAATATTACATATTATGTTACAGCATTAGTACTTAAGTATTGGGGAACAGCGTAGGTCCGATATGTCGTTACTTGCCATACAAACCATACATTAAACATGATAAGTATAACAAAGCTAGCAAGATCTGGATCCTCTCACGGTGTATGCAGAGGGTAGAGTGCCAGTGCTCTCTGGACTTACAGACTATTTCGCTTCATCCACATTTTTAAGTCTCTTCTACATGATTTAAAATTATATTAAGTGTAAGTAAGCACTCATACTTCAAAAAAATATTACTATTAAAGAAAAACATTGAGAGGTTTTTGTGCACAAGCATTTTCTTACATGCGTTCTATTAGGCCAAAGGTATTTAGGGTCACCACTTAACCTTGATTAAACGAAACATCTGACATTCGCAATTCTATTTACAGAGTTGTCTGATAACAAATTCTTAACCAAGCTCGTCTCCCTAAAATTCACACACGTTAAAAAGTATGGGTACAATAAAACCTAGTAAATATATTTAGGCCGAAGGAAAAACCAAAAACACATTTTGTTTTTCATACTATCATATTGTCTAATGAGCATTACGGTAAACAGTCGGATTTACACTAACACATTTTTACGTAAGGTCTACACTCATGCGAATGCAAGTAAAAAACATAAAAAAAGATAAACCTTTCCGCCTCCCCAAAGGGGTAGCCACACCCATTTTTCACAAGTGATCTATTTAAGGTGCCTACATTGCAGACTTGGTGTACGGTGTTAGAAGGTATATTTTTAAATATTTGCAGGTTTTTCTCTCGATGTTTCCTTCATGTTAATGCTCGTAATAAATAATTAAAATATATTCCCAGTTGCGAAGATTCAAATAGTCACCTTGGACTTTCAAGTCTAAATAGTTGCTATAGTGGCAGAAAAGGTTGACTACTCGACAGTACACAAACTATCAATTACAAAGTATACCTATAATATATACTATTAATATAATACATTAATATCATCACGATGAGAAATGAAATGAATTAACGAGTAAATTAATGAGTCCCCTGAGCAGAGAGAGATTGGTATCTAGACATAATATTTAATAACTTGGTTTTGTTTGAGTAATACGTTTTGATACATTTCTGTTTCCATTTTACAAAATAAATCTGGTAGAATAAAAGCCACTGTACAAAGTATTAAAAAACATAAAAAATATCAATTATTATTTTACCTTTAGAAAATATACAATTGAAATCACAACCAGAGTACAGAACAATCGCCCGGTCACTGATTGTGGTGCAAGTTATGGGCTGTTTAATGTTTAATTGTATTTCATTATACCGTATATATTCGTACACCTTTCTAAAATTCCATTTATAATAATGACACTTGCGTAGTTACTGGCCAAGAGATAATTATATATATGGACATATTTAGGAGAGAAGAGACAATTTCTGACTAGTTATAGGGTAATGAAAAGAGTACTGTATTTTTATTTATTTATTTATTTACACACACATTAACATTTTGGACATATACGTTAGCTCTATCATGAGATAATTATTTGTCATGACGCTAACCCCTCACGGAACAAGCAGAGAGAATAGAGCGCGAGTTCTCTCAAGAAATTCAGACCACTTTCACCTAACCAATCTCTTCATTTTTGAGTGTCTGATCGATTTGATCGAGATAGTTACTTGCCATCCTCTACCTTTTCTTCCACGCACTTTCGCATTGTACACCTATTTCGTAAATCTATCTTCACTTATCATTTCTATATATTCAAGCCAAAGTGAAAATTTTATATCGCTTGTATCTCATCACTTGTTCCCAGGTTAATAGTATCAGCTCTCGAACGAGTGCAACAATACAGTACGAGCCCGACAAGTAAAGTCCACGTTTCACTGCTTAATTCCACTCGCATGCTGTGTTTGTACCGCTGGCTTTGATGTAATACAAAGTTACATGTAGGAAGAAACAAAAGAGAATAATTGCGTTCAAATTATGGAGAGTGAAAGCTTTTTCTCCCATCAAAAATACTGATCAAGATGAATACATTTATTTCGGTATACATTGGAATTGGTTATATATATGTGATTAGATTAGTTTGGGCCTCTGCCCCTGAGCTAGGCTTAGCCTGTATTTCAGGACACCGTGCTCTTCCAATATTAATCTTAATGACCAGTGTTGCAATGCTAGTCAAATGGTCTGACGGAAAGCGCACGTGCGCGCGTGTGTGTGTATATATGTGTTGTGGGTATGTGATTAGGGTGGGTAGGTAATAACCGACTAAAACGAAAAGCTCGTAATTAATAGTAGTACTTTGATAGACTCCTCATATTGGTTTCTGGTGCATAACACTGGGTATTCTAGTTATGCTAAGACAACTAACTTGCCTACCTCCCACCAAAATGTACACTTATCAAATAAAAGGACTATAATATACATATTACATACATACATATCGTCACGCCGAATCCCTAACGGGGTGGGCAGAGGCTAAAGCGCCAGTTCTCTCGAGACTTGCATACCTCTTTCGCTTCGTCCACATTCATCAGTCTCTTCATACATGCTCGTCGGTTTCCAGTACTCTTGACGTTCCTGTCCTTGAGCGTCTGATCGATTTGGTCTAGGTACTTGGAACGTGGTCTGTCTCTGCCTCTTCTTGCACACACTTTCACTTTGTATATCTATCTTCACTTATACTTTCTGAACGTCCTGTTTCGTAATCAAATATATTTCAAAAAACAAAACTGTTAGACGTTAATTTTTACTCGAAATAGAGCTTCACAAAATTCCTGTTTCAATTTAAAATACATATTTCTATCAAATGCCCGGGGGTCCTGGAAATAGGAGAACTATTCAAACAACCCCGTACGAATGTTTTAAACATTTTTTCGCCCAATATTGTAGGGTAACGAGTTACAATGTCCGAGGGCTTCCCTTTATGGTATTAAATGAAAATATATTTAGTTTTTTTATTACTCGGTAACAGAAATGCGTGGAGAGAAGAATGAGCATATTAAACAAGGGATTTGGAGGCCCTTGAGCCAGCACATTTATCCTCTCAACGTTAGTCAACTGCTTGCGAACGAAACGACTATAATGACCTGTACTGAGCTCCTCTAGGCTAAGGTAACCGCTTACCAGTGATCTAAACGGATAGTATACCATTTTTTACCTTTATTTTAAGCAAAATATTGACACATTCATAAATGACATTCATTCATAAATTCATAAAACCTTCTCACAAGTTAGTCAGAGAGAGAAACCAGCAGTCCTCTATAGATATTAAATCTCATTTTTTAGCTCCGTTATTTTATTTACACCCATTAATATGAACTTATACATTACAACTTTGTTAGTTTGTTCAGGACAGTACAAGGTATGTATGTTAAGAGAAAACTGGCGCTTTGCCTTGGCGCTTGACTATAATATTGACTGTAATATTATATGTATTGAGCCGTGGTGGCCAAGTGGTTCGAGCAGTTGCCTGCGACGCAAAGGTCGCAAGTTCGAATCCCAACTGTACCAATGAGTTTTTCTAAAACTTAAGTACAGTGATTAGTCACACCACGAGCTTTACGGTGAAGGAAAACATCGAGAGGAAACCTGCATACGTATGAGAAGAAATTCAAAAGGCGTATGTATAGTCGTGCTTGAGTAACGGCGATGGACTTGCCATCTGTCACGTTGGCACCTAATATACCTCTGGCGGAAAGTGGGTGTGTGGGTATTACCTATACATCTCTGCCTACCCCTTCGGGGACCCTTGTGGGAAGGCGTGAGGATATATTATTATTATTATATTATATGTATATGTAGACCAAAGTGGTCTAATATTATATCAGGTTCGATTGTGTATTTCTATTCACAGTTCACGTTCGTTTCCGCTGTCAACCCTAATGCTGTTTTGGGTTTACAAAGCCGGGGCCTTGTTCTAGCGAGAAAAAATGTGATAGAAATATTTTTTCAAAGCGAATAGCGAAAGCGAAATCCTCTCTTTGTACCGAAGCTTGGATTGACGCCGTGTCGTTATAATGATATGTGTTGAGCTCTAAGGCTTTCAACACACCGTAGGCGGACGTTTTCCGCCCAACTGTAGGATAGATTTCAATTTGTTATTTTATATTTCTCAGATAATAGGTAGTAGCTAAATAAGGCAGTTACCGATTTATTTGCATTGTCGCCGCCAATGAGATTTTCTGAACTTAAGTACAGTGATTAGTCACACCACGAGCTTTACGGTGAAGGAAAACATCGAGAGGAAACCTGCATACGTCTGAGAAGAAATTCAAAGGCGTATGTATAGTCGTGCTCGAGTAACGGCGATGGACTCGCCATCTGTCACGTTGGCACCCAAAATATATCTCTGGCGGAAAGTGCGTGTGTGGGTATTACCTATACACCTCTGCCTACCCTTTCGGGGACCCTTGTGGGAAGGCGTGAGGATATATTAATATTATTAAATTTTAAAATATATAAACATGAAGAAGAAACTCGAATGTATGACAAATATGTTATAAGGCGTGAAGAAGCATATTATAAGTAATATATATAACTATGGTTCCTCTCAACACCCCATTTGGCATACGGAATAGAAGGTAAGTATCAGTTGTGCCTCTTGTACTGAGATTTAGTTAATAAAACATAACGTTACCTCTATCCAGCACAGCATTATTCAACACAAAACAGAGAACACTGAGTATTTAACAAACGGAAAAACTGCTCATTAGCAGAATTAATGAAATAAAGTCTCTCGGAAACAGACCCCTCCAGGCTACTCGCCTCAACAGCTCTCAAAGGTGCACCTGATCCATTCTCTCTAGTACTAATTATAATCCGTCATGTTTGTTCATAGCGGAACAAAATGTATGTCTTCATTCATATTCCGAGCTTAAAATTGCACATTTAGGGAGTTTACTACAACATTCGTTGATGATCATAATTTCTCACGTTACTTAAATATTTATACATCCTCACGCCTCCCCACATGGGTCCCCGAAGGGTCTCAGACGTAAGCAGGTTTCCTCTGGATGTGTTACTACACCGTAAAGGTCGTGGTGTGACTGTTCACCGTACTTAAGTTCAGAAAACTCATTGGCCCAGTCGGGATTCGAACTCGCAATCTTGATGTCGCAGGCAACTCCTGGAACCACCCGGCTACCACGGCTCACGTATATAATGTAAATATTTACGACTTAGAAGTTTCGATTGTTCTCTTAAGCAAGATGGTAGATTCGCTTTTCTGGACTGTAGTACGATACTGAATCAATAAATTAACTGAAGGAAAAGTACCAGAGGAAACCAGCATACTTTTGAGAAGGAATTCAAAGACGTCGTGCTTGAAAAACGGCTGCATCGTCATTTTGTACTTACAAGTACTGTAGACTTGTTACGAGTATCTATCACCTTGTTGCCAAGAAAGACTCTGTTTTTAAACCGTCAAGAGTACGGCAAGAGTAGTCAAAACCGAAGCATGTATGAAAAGACTGATTAATGAGGACGAAGCGAAAGAGGTATGCAAGCCTAAAGAGAACTGCCGATCTATACTCGCTGCCTCCACTGTTAGGGGCTCGGCGTGATGATAAATGTATGTATGTGATTCGTGGATGTTACACACATCCGAAGAGCATGTGTGAAGAGACTGATGAATGTGAAAGAACGAAGCCAAAGAGGTATGTAAGTCTAGAGAGAACTGGCGCTCTAGTCTGTCTACCAACCCCATTAGGGTCTCAGCGTGATTGACAGTGTGACGAGATATTTGTCGGGCCTACGTTGTTCCCCCATACTTGGGTACTATTGCTGTAACGAAAAAATATTGCTATTATACCATGGAGTTTCTTGCCGGTTCTTCTCCATGGAAGCGACCAACCCGAACCGTGCTCTTTTTTCGACGTTTTATAAGTCCCCACCTGGGCCTATGTGAAATAAAAAGATTTTGTTTTTTTTTGATGATAAGTATGTATATGAAGCCGTGGTGCAACGCCTGCGACGCAAAGGTCGCAAGTTCGAATCCCGACTGTACCAATGAGTTTTTCTGAACTCAAGTACAGTTATTAGTCACACCACGAGCTTTACGGTGAAGGAAAATATCGAGAGGAAACCTACATACGTCTGAGAAGAAATTCAAAAGGCGTATGTATAGTCGTGCTTGAGTAACGGCGATGGACTCGCCATCTGTCACGTTGGCACCTAATAAACCTCTGGCGGAAAGTGGGTGTGTGGGTATTACCTATACACCTCTGCCTACCCCTTCGGGGACCCTTGTGGGAAGGCGTGAGGATATATTATTATTATTATTATTATGTATATACACGGATACAAATACTATTGTCGCACAAATAATCTGTATCAAGATTAAATAAGAAAATTATAATTAATTCTCGTCAATTCCTTCCGTCGGTTTATTAGACAAAAAATATGAAAAACACCTGGTGACAACCATTTAAGGCACTGGACGCAACACGATCTGCCTAGGTTTCATCGGCACATAAGCCTTCTCACTCATTATCATCTTAATTAGCTGCACTAATTACCTCGTATGAGTACCTTTCTAATTGGACATCCAGCAATATAATAATGCAATGTGATACTGCTATTGGATACATAATGATTGTGACTCAATCTGCTAATTACGGAACGATGGACATATATATCTAACTTTTTTTTTTTTATACAACAAGAGTGGCAAACAAGCATACGGCCCACCTGATGGGAAACGGTTACCGTAGCCTATTTACGCTCACGATACCTAAGTATCACTTGCGCGTTGCCACTCTGTGTTCAGAAAGTTATACTGTGTTGGCAACATAATAGGTCTAATCCCTCGGTTGCCAACACAATATAACAATCCTCCCCCCTCCCCAAGGAGCTCATTACTGGAAACCTTATTCACCGCGTAGGAACACAACACAAAAAAATGGTGTTATTTGGCTACGGACTTCTATAAGGTGGAGGTCCTGCCCCAGTCGGGCAGCTCCAAATTCGAACGGAGAATCCGTTATGCCCTACCTCTCTTGGTCTTCAAATGGTCTGGTCTGCATCTGGTGTTGAGGTCTGAGCTCACATAATGTATAGATATCATGATAATCCGTGTTATTATTATACATCGAGTCCGTCACCGTTACTCGAGCATGACTATACCTTGTCTTTGAATTTCTTCTCAAAACCTGCATAAGGTTAAGCTCGTGGTGTAAGTGATCACTGTTCTTAAGTTGAGAAAAAATCAATTTGTACAGTCGGGATTTGAACTTCTAATCTTTTTGTTGCAGACAACTTTCCGAACTACTCAGCCACCACGGTTTTTAAGTTCTATAATTTTAGGGACCTGGAATAATGAAATACTAGTTTTAAGCTTAATTTTAAAATATCAGTAAGTTGTCTGTTAAACAGAAAAACTGGTGACAAACGCTACCGAAAGTAATAGAAGTATTCTACAAAAACCAGTATAGCTTCAATTCCTATCGCTTCAATAAATATAGCTTCGATAAAGCTTTTAGCGCCGCGTTTCGGTTGGTCGATGGTTTTCTTTAATCCTTTCAATTTGCCAGTAAGCGGTGAGACGGGCGTTTTATTTGTAATCAGCATGCAACGTGAATTTTTAAAATGAAATCCATGGAAATATATGATTTTATTCACTTTTCTGTTTTGGTATTCTGTTTAAAGGCTTTTGATGAAAGTTTTTCCGTACCTTATAAATGTGTGCATAGTATGTATGTATATTTTTTTTGTTTGTATGTATATAAACACATACATATATGTACATAAACACATTCACATTTTTTTGTTTATTAGAAATATATTTATCTTCAAGCTTTCACATAAGGACCTCCGAAGAGGTAGGCAGAGGTGTATAGGTCCTTCACAATCACTTTCCACCAGAGATATATTTTATCTTAAATTTATTTTTAATCTTTGAATTTTTCGGCTTTTCTGTACTATATTTATTTATATATTATAAAACCACTATACACTGCCATTTCAGATACACCAATTCGACAGTGTAGAAAACTATTATTATATATTATCAACTAATAATAGTTGATAATATATAATACTACTATATATACATACATACATATAATCACGCCTCTTTCCCGTAGCGGTAGGCACAGACCACTTCTTTCCACTTGCTACGATCCTTAAATACTTCTTTCGCTTCGTCCACTTTCATTATATTATATATTACTATATAATAGTACTAAATTAGTAATGTTATAATAATATAACATTACTAATTTAGTATAGTACAATAAGAATAACGTTATACGTACGTTATTCTTCACGCCTTCCCACAAGGGTCCCCGAAGGGGTAGGCAGAGGTGTACAGGTAATACCCACACACCCACTTTCCGCCAGAGATATATTAGGTGCCAACGTGATACATGGCGAGTCCATCGCCGTTTATATGTATAATACATATATAGTATCTATGTATGTATTATACATATAAACCTACCTCTTGAATCACTCTATGTATTGCTGAACTGCATTAAAATCCGAGTAATAGTTAAAAAGATCTAAGCGGACAGATAGCGGAAGCGACTTAATTTTATACAATGTAATAAAGGAGTATAGATATGTATTACGAATAATAATAATAAATCATCACGCCTTCCCACTAGAGTCCCCGAAGGGGAGGCAGAGGTGTATAGGTAATACCCACACACCCACTTTCCGCCAGAGATATATTTAAGGTACCAACATGACGTGATGAATATACAGTAACAAAATATCAAAATTGAGTGAACGCAACAAATCCCATCCAAACAAATGTATGAGTAAATTTGAAAGCCCATACCGAAAATGCACTGTAAATATTTTTCACGATCGATTTAATGCCGGCAAAAAGCTTTTTCCATTTTCCCATATCCGCTGGCCGGCCAGGATAAAAATTGTTATCCGGGTACACACACACAGAAACATATTTTTTTTGTGTTTTGCATACACTATAAAAGTATTGATTAACGGCGAGCTCTCATCGCGCTTGGTAATAAATAAAAAACGGCACTGCATATCCCTAGGGCAGCACGCGTTTCACTGGAACATACGCGGACTTTAATGTATGTATGACCGACCAACCGCTCTTGATCCTCAACCCTTTCCAATTCCGAGTAAAAGGATGTTCGTTCTTGACACTTTAAAGCTCATGTTAGAGTAGATACTACTGTTTGACCACGGCAAAAGGATTTTTTGTCGTATCAATGTAACTGCAATAACATATTTTTCACATGTAGAATAGAACTCATGCGTGGGTGCTAAATATACAATTATATATTCTCACGCCTTCCCACAAGGGTCCCCGAAGGGGTTGGCAGAGGTAGTACCCACACATCCACTTTCCGCCAATGATATATATTGTAGATGGTATCGTGACAGATGGCGAGTTCTTCGCCGTTACTCAAGCACGACTATACGTACGCCTTTGAATGTCTTCTAAATAGTTGTACGAAAATAATGGGTTTATAGTTGTAGCATGTACTCATACAACAAATCTGTAAGGTTTTTATTTAAAGGAAAGTTTTCTCTTGAATCAGTCGAATACACAAAAGAGGTCCTCCACTTGTTTACGGTCGAAAAGTACCAATTTAATAGGCCCAATACAACGGTGTGGCAAATTGTACCGGGATAATGTATTATTTATGTAATAAACAAGTTATCTAGATGCGGGTGGAGGGAATCCATTTCCACATCAATTCGGTCACGAACGACTCGACCCCAAAATTAACCGTTAAACTTTTTAATGTCTCCTCGTACTATTGACACCACATAACGTTGGGACTTAGGTATTTTTAGGCACTACCTGGGAATAATTTTCTGATGAACAATTTTCGGAGTCCACTTATATAAGAAATAATGTTTCTCACTTAATACAAGAGTCAGCTGATTGTCCCAAAGTGGGGACAGATTATAGTAGCTGAAGATAAAATAATATATCTTTATTTTATATACATATTTCTCAATTTACTAACCATAGACTAAGCAGATATGCGAATGATGTAAATATAAACTCCATGTACCTTCAGCTAGATTGCATAAAACTAGCAACTCATTTGTTGGGCAAGGTATACGCTTTTTTAATAAGCTACCGCAGAAAATAATTGAATTACCTTTTGTAGAGTTTAAAGCTGTCATTAAAAGTAAATTAATACAAAAAGCTTATTATACAATATCCGATTATTTGAATGATGGCCATACATGGCAATGAATTGCTCCTCTTATACAGAGTTTATATGTTATTTAATCTTTTTCTACCCCTACGTAAAAGGGAACAAATGTTAAAAGAGAAAACCGGGGAGTTTGTTTCGCCGTTTCTTCTCCTGGCGGGTATTTTTCTTGGAAACGGTGGTAACTTTAGTTTTTGTTAAGTATATGACGTTCAATAAGTGTTCCTTGTATCCCTTACGTTGAATAGAATATTTTGATTTTGATTTTGATTTTGATATACTTGTGGATATATATTTTGACAAAAATAACAATAGATACAATCAAAAATAGTCAATAGTAATAGCATTGCTTAGTTACTGACTGAAAAAACGCAATAAAGTTACCAATTGATAATTGTGTCAATAAGTAAGTGTCCCAAGTCCTTACACACTGTGTTTGGTAGGCAATAGCGTGATATTGCCCAATATCTGTCGCTCTGTCACAGGTAGTGATGCCTTCCCGTAAATTCGGCACGTTACAAACTTGTTTGCGCTTTAAATAAAACAATCCCGTGAAAAGTTTACCTTTCACGCAGTTTCATAAGTTTTTGTATTGCTTTCAGTCAAATTGATGCTTGCGTACGCTTAGCGTATGAAATTCCAGTTGCTCATAAAGCGTTCGTAATTTTTATTAGCTTTAATTAAGCACTCCTATGCGAGACTAGTTGAACAAACAGAATAAGCTAATTATGCTTTTGAAACGCTAAGTTTGTGTTAATACTACGTTTAATAAACTACACTGTTTTGATGTGGATGTAAGCGTCAGATTATTCTCCCATATATAGAAGGGTTTAATCAATTCATCTTTGAGGAATCATATATTAGAGCCGTGGTGGCTGAGTGGTTCGAGTGCCCGCAACATAAATGAAATTCGATAGAGACAGAAGTTCGAATCCCGATTGTACCAATGAGTTTTTCTGAACTGTGCAATGATTAGTCACACCACGAGCTTAACGGTGAAGGAAAACATCGAGAGGAAATCTACATACGCTTGAGAAGAAATTCAATGGCGTATGTATAGCCGTGCTTGAGTAACGGCGATGGACTCGCTATCTGTCACGCTAGCACCTAAAATATACATCTGGCGGAAAGTGCGTGTGTGGGTATTACCTATACACCTCTGCCTACCCCTTCGGGGTCGCTTGTGGGAAGGCGTGAGGATATAGTATTATTACAAGCTTTACTTAGTTTGGGACTAGGTCAATTTGTGTATAACTCTCTCAAAGTATCTATTTATAATTACATTTAAGTTCCCCACTCTACCCAAGCCTGGTAATTACTGTTTGCAAGTTTAAATTCCATAATCTTAATTCGCGATTGATGGACGCATTGCTAATTTCAGTTACAATAAATGAATTATTTAAATTAGACAGGGTTATACCTTAAGAGTCACGCGATTAGGCGCAGTGTGTCCCGTAGTATGTCAGGCTCCAGTCCAATTGGTCACGCGACAACCCTGTGTGAACTGGTCTGGGGAAGAAGTGACACCTGGAATGTTTTTATATACAAATGTTTATTTATTTATTTTATTAAACTACAGACACAAATGAAATATTTTGGCACTGCTTTATAAAAATCTAAAATTAAAACTTAATAATTACGTAAATAATAGGCATAATAGTTAAAATGAGAGAGGCAGGGCCTAACGGGTTTCCCGTTCGAATTCGGAGCTGCCCGACTGGGGCAGGACCTCCACCTTATAGAAGTCCGTAGCCAAATACATTTTTTTTTTGTGTTGTGTTCTTACGGGGTGAATAAGGTTTTCAATAATAATGAGCTCCTTGGGGAGGGGGGAGGATTGTTATATTGTATTGGAAGCAGAGGGATTAGTCCCATTATGCTGCCAACTCAGTATAACTCTCCGAACACAGAGTAGCAACGCGCAAGTGATTCTTTGTTATCGGGAGCGTAAATAGGCTACGGTAACCATTTCCCGTCAGATGGGCCTAATGCTAGTTCGCCACTCTTGTTATATAAAAAAAATCACAATAGTTTTAAATGTGTTGTTACATGAAAAAAATTATATAATATATCCTCACGCCTTCCCACAAGAGTCCCCGAAGGGGTAGGCAGAGGTGTATAGGTAATACCCACACACCCACTTCCCGCCAGAGGTATATTAGGTGCCAACGTGACAGATGGCGAGTCCATCGCCGTTACTCAAGCACGACTATACATACGCCTTGAATTTCTTCTCAGACGTATGCAGGTTTCCTCTCGATGTTTTCCTTCACCGTAAAGCTCGTGGTGTGACTAATCACTGTACTTAAGTTCAGAAAAACTCATTGGTACAGTCGGGATTCGAACTTGCGACCTTTGCGTCGCAGGTAACTGCTCGAACCACTCGGCCACCACGGCTCTTGAAAAAAATTACTGGTAAAAAATAATTTCTGTTTTGCTTATCTGTTACCAGTTAAAAAAGATTGATGAAACAGATATACAAAGCGAAAGTATGTGCAGGACGAGGCAGAGGAAGATCACGTTCCAACTATCTAAGTCGAGCAGACACTTTAAGATGAGAACGTCGAGAGAACTCGAAACAAGCGAGCATGTATGAAGACACTGAGTGAACTGGCGGTCTATTCTCTCTGCCTTCCCCGTTAGAGACTCGGCGTGATGATATGTATGTGAAGGCTGATGTAGGAGGATGAAGCAAAATGGGTATGTAAGTCTAGAAAGAACTGGCACTCTCTGCCCGCCCCATGAGAGACTAAAAGTGATAATATGTACATATATCCAATTTGTAACTGGGTATTGGATTATTGACTGAAACTTTCAAATTTGGTTTCAAAACGATGATATTTAGGCTAAGAGTACCCAATCTGGTTATAGCGAATTTTACCCATCAAAGCCCCCAAAAACATATCTCTGGCGGAAAATGGGTGTGTAGGTACTACCTATACACCTCTTCCTACCCCTTCGGGGACCCTTGAGGCGTGAGGATATAAAACCTCCCAAGGACGCCTCGGGATGTAATAACATCCAAGCGTATTCATACCAAAACCTAAATAAATCCTAAACCCTTCCCTGCAAACACTCGGATCCGAACCGCCACCGCGCGAACCGCACACAATAAAAATATGTAAATGGAGTCAACACCGGCCGAGGAAGCAATTCCGCTTAATTGCAGAGCCGGGTTTATATATAAAAATCACGCAAACCACCTAATGAAGGCAGTAATTCGTAGTTAATAATAGCAGGGGATAGGGAGGGCCACATAGTGTTGTTCTTTTGAAAGGAATTGTAGACGAAAGCTGAGTCCTCATATATGAAGGAGTGATTGAAATCCAATTTCGGAAATCAATGTTTTCATACTAATTGAGCTGAAATTGAATTTTTACTTCGTCTATTTAAATTGTCGGATTCAATCGGCCGCGTCAGACGTTTGTTTGATCCTAGCCCGTGTGTCACTCTCTAATCTAATGACCTTTGCCTCAGTCAGGGTCAGTTCAATATCTAAAAGTATTGTACTATCCACACTTAATACCTTAGATGCTAACCATGATGCTAGTTCGCGAATCTTTAATTGATCACGTGTCTTTTATGAAATGTTTTTGCCGATTTGAAATGTCATGAGTTTATACATTGCTGGTATATAAATGAATCAAATAGATCGTCAGAGTACCTAACAGCCAATCAGCTAAACAGCTCAATATCTGCTGTTTGCTGTAGGTATCCCCTGATTTTACGATTAATTTGTGGATTCAGCCAGCAAACACGAACCGGCCCAAATAAACAATTATCTTGCAAACTAAACAGTTGCCCAAACAAGCTCTGAACACACATTACAAAATAAGCATACCTCAATAAAAGGTTTACTTTTAATTCAATGTAATACAGCTTTAACAAAGTTCTATATACGATAAAGTGGTCTGGATTGTGATCCTCCAACCCACTTCATTGGTGGCCCCGACGTGAGGTAGTGAGCCCAGCAGGACGCATGGAGGTGGTGGGTCTAGAATGGAGGGACCTAGAGAGACCGAACCCTTAAGGCCTTAAACGTTGGTGTAACGACGCCAACATTAAACCCATATTTAGACATTTAGCATATTTCTGACATGAAGATGTATTTTGGTCGAATACACGCTGTCATTTGTTTCAATTCATCTCGGAGTTTTTGGAACAATCCTTAGTAGTGGGACTAATAAGGCAGGTAGGATAATGTCCGAATATCGCCGCGGGCAGCAATTTAGCAATATTCAGCATATACAGTATATTATTTCGCCTACAAAGGCATTTTAGAAAATGGATGAGTGAAGAAAGATTTATTAAACAGATGTACAATACCAAATTATGGGCAAGAATAGTTACGGGAAGACCACGTTCCAATTACCTAGATCAAATTTATCGGACACTCAAGGATTAAAACGTCAAGAGTACTTGAAACCAGGATGTAAGAAGAGACTGATGAATGTAGATGAAGCAAAAGAAGTCTCTAAATCTAAAAGTAATGTAAGGATGGATCAGATAGCTTTCGTCTGAGTTATTGGTCTTAAATGGGGGGTCTATCGGCACTCAGGCACGATTGAAACGTCTTGGAATGTCTACTTTAACCTTTCGATGAGTTTCTCAGGTGTGAAAAGGCTTCTACAGGGTCAGCGCTGCAGGAGCGAACCCATCGTTCTGCAAACTCTCCATAGGTGGCAATAACTGCTTACCATGAAAACACAACAAAAGCTATTATCAGGTAACCGTTTAAGCATGTTATTGTTAGCCTGGTACATCCGAGATCCTAGAGAGGTAAGGCATAACGGGTTTCCCGTTCGATTTGAAGTGTCCCGACTGGGGCAGGACCTCCACCTTATAGAAGTCCGTAGTCAAATAACACAATTTATTGTGTTGTGTTCCTACGTGGTGAATAAGGTTTCCAGTAATGAGCTCCTTGGGGAGGGGGGAGGATTGTTACATTGTGTTGGAAGCAGAGGGATTAAACCTTATGCTACCAACACACTATAACTCTTCGAACACAGAGTGGCAACGCGCAAGTGATACTTAGGTATCGTGAGCGTAAATAGACTACGGTAACCGTTTCCCATCAGGTGGGCCGTATGCTTGTTTGCCACTCTTGTTGTATAAAAAAAACCGAGTACTGCGCAAAAGCCTTCCATGATTTCCAAGTTTTCTAAGGCCAAGCGTTTTTAGTGTTGTTTAGCGTATAAGCATAGTCTATGATTTTTACTTAAACGTAAGTCAGACTCCCCTCAAGTTTTTCTTCAACGTTTTCATTTTCAATACTTAATTAGAGACTTTTAGAGAGTTTTTCACATATAAAAAAAGCTTCATTTGAATTTTGTTAGCATTCATATCAAAGATAGTTTAATGAAAACCCTCGCACAAGAATTTCACAATAAAGAGCTTTGATTATGTCTTAAAATACAGCGCAGAATAAGCGCTATTTTCCACGTTAGGCAAAAATACCTTTTAATAACAAAATAAGCAACATTTAAGTCCAAACAGCTATCCTCGGGGTGTGTTCGCTAGATCACAGCTCCAGATTATATTAAATATAGGTTCTATTAACTTGTCTGTCTGGAACTTACTATCGCGAGTCTATCACCTGGTAGGAAAGTGAACGTACGGCACAGGAGGAGCGGATTAGGAAATCCGGTAGTACTCACACACCCACTTTCTGTAAGATAAACATTTTAGGTGCTAACGTGACAGATGGCGAGTCCGTCGCCATTACTCAAGTACGACTATACATACGCCTTTGAATTTCTTCTCTAGTGTATGCAGTAGTTCCTTTCGATGTTTTCTTGCAGTGTAAAGTTCTTGATTGGACTCATCACTGCATTTAAATTCGGAAAAACTCATTGGTACAGTCGGGATTCGAAGTTGCAATCTTTGTTTAGCAAGCAACTACTAGAATAACTCGGCCATCACGGCTCCTTTAATTGAAATGTGTACATAAGCACACTCCATTCAGAGCCTACTTACCTATGGTCTTAACATAGCATTTGATGAATCTCGACCCAATGCTTTGGTATAGAATTTAACGCGATGTTGGTTTTGGGAGACATTTGTAATTAAATGTAACTACCGTGTAGGCCTTACGGCATTTTGTATCGGATTTAAATAAATTATCACGTATACTTTCTACCGACCATTATTTGTTAAACATTATTCAGTAGACAATAATTTATTTTGCCGTTAAGTGGCCGTGATGACTAAGCGGTTCGAGTATCTGCCTGCGACACTAAGATTGCAAGTTCGAATCCCGACGTACCAATGAGTAGAGAGAGAGTTTTCTGAACATGTACAGTGATTAGTAGACCACGAGCTTCAATAATGTCTTTCAACTGTGTACCGATGACGCTTCAGAAGATATTCAAAGGCGTATGTATAGTCGTGCTTGAGTAACGGCGATGGACGGTTTTTATTTCCTAGTGCCTAAAATATATCTATTGCGGAAGTGGGTAGGGTACCTCCTACCTTGTGGGAAGGATACATAAAATAATAATAATATATCCTCACGCCTTCCCATAAGGGTCCCCGAAGGGGTAGGCAGAGGTGTATAGGTAATACCCACACACCCACTTTCCGCCAGAGGTATATTAGGTGCCAACGTGACAGATGGCGAGTCCATCGCCGTTACTCAAGCACGACTATACATACGACTTTTTTTAATTTCTTCTCAGACGTATGCACCACGAGAGGATATATATATATATATATATATATATATATATATATATATATATATATATTAACAAATGATAACACGAAATACCCGTGTATCCTTAGCACGTATCTATTGATCGTTAAGCCCCCAGCGATGGCAGACGTATAATTAACTGGCTCGAGTCTGTTTGCCTGGCTAACTACTAACCCACCGGCTCAAATATTTATTCAGACTAGCTTGCAAACGGAGGGTATTCAAGTCCACTCTGAATGTTAGCTTTGATAAATTATCCAACCCCTTGGTACCAGTACGAAATTTTCGTGATTTCTATAGGTAGTCGTGACAGGTTCAATGTTCGCTCGCGACAAAAATTATTTGATTATTATGCTTATATTATGTGCGACCCACCTAATGGTAGGCAGTTCCTAAAATTATTATACAAATATATAAGCCTATCAAATGTGTGAATGAAATATATGTATTTCCGATAGAAATAGGGGTCCCTTTCCAACGGAAATACATATTCCATTCAAATTGACATAGCCCTAAATTAAGCAAAGCTTTTGTTATGGTAACTAGACAACGATATATTTAGTTACATAGGACTTCCTCGATACAGGGCTTGCCTAGTAAGGAAAATTACAAAATGTTTAATGTGTTATTATGTTTTTGCAATAATTAAATATATACATACATATAATCACGCCTCTTTCCCGTAGGGGTAGGCAGATACCACTTCTTTTCACTTGCTACGATCCTTACATACTTCTTTCGCTTCGTCCACTATAATAATTAAATACTATATTTTATTTTTCCTTCTGTTCATCACACAAATACCTGCCCTCAGAATCGAACCCGCGACCTCAAGTTTCGCAGTCAGGAGCTCTAACCACTAGACCAGACGACCACATACATACAAGACACTCCTCACTACATACGTCTTAGAATACTCAAACGTATTCAGGTTTCCTCTTATTGTTTTTCTTCGTCGTAAACTCATGGTGTAACTAAACTCTGTATTGCCTACCTCAGATAATGGATAAATGAAAATGCCTATTTAGAATAATGTTAGAACATGTCTCCAACATGTTGATATCGTCATCTACGTGTCGTACGTCAGTGACATGAATGATAAGTGGTGAATCACCATCCCCGTTCGCCAACAGCACGTTGGCTTGCGTAACACCTCGTGCTTAGACCCTGTCTTGCTTGTAAGCGAAATGTGACTTGGGGACTGCGTCTGGATTTAAGAGTATTTCACAAGGTCGAAGTGTTTTCTAGAAGTGAGTGATACCCCTAGCGTTGCTAATGTTATTGATCATAAGGCGGAGTTTTTGGGTGTTAGCTACTATGGATGTATAAAAAAACAAAGGGCTTCATTGAAAAGCTTGTTAGATATAAAATAAAATAAAAATAAAATAAAATAAAAATAAAATAAAATAAAATAAAATAAAATAAAATAAAATAAAATAAAATAAAATAAAATAAAATAAAATAAAATAAAATAAAATAAAATAAAATAAAATAAAATAAAATAAAATAAAATAAAATAAAATAAAATAAAAATATATCTTCTTCTAATAAATAAAAGTCCGTAGTGGCCGAATGGTTGGTAGTTGCCTGCAAACCAAAGATTGCAAGTTCGAATCTAATTTTTTTTTATCCTAGTGAAGCTGGGCTGTACTTCTATACATATCTACATGTATAGAGGAAGATGTCAAAGTTACAGATGTCGTGGCCTTCACCAATCTCAAGCCCGAATTTTATAGATTTTCTTCTTATATGTACCCAGTATTCCTCTTGATGCTTCGCCGTAAAAATAGTGGTCAGTTCAGTTCAGAAAAACTTAAAAGTACAGTCGGCATTCGAACTCGGCCACCGCGGCTCATAAAATCGCAAATAATATCAAAAATCTTCAACTATAGCAATATTTACTCAAAAACGGTTCTCTGACCCATATTTGGCTGATAACGAGCCTCGCTAAACGTGATGATAAGTACGACTTGTATGACTAACATAACCGTTGCTAAAGCCTTTACCAGCGCGAGCAGAATTCGAACTCTAAGTCAAGAGAACAGGGTACATTTTGCGGTGGTTTACGTGCCCCAAGTGACCAATGAATGATGACTCATGTTACGATAAGGTTTTTATGTTCATAAGGCGGAGTTTACAAAAGTTGTTTAGAAAGTCGTTAAATATATTAATGGGCTGATTGGTACAGTGCCTTGAGCGTAAAGCTGAATTTCAAAATTGTCTCCGAAATTCGTATAAAGTACCTGAACAATTCGATGAAAACTTATGGGAGATAAATAAATATTAAATAAATAAATACCTTGGGACAACTCCACACAAATTGACCTAGTCCCAAATTAAGCAAAGCTTGTGTCATGATAACTAGACAATTATATTTACTTATATAGATAGATATATACATAAATACATAGGACATCCAAGACTAAGGTACAAATACTCGTGTTCATCACACAAATATCTGCTCTCAGCGGGAATCGAACTCGCGACCTTTGCGCGAAGTTTAGCAGTCAGGAGCTCTAACCACTAGACCGTCCGTTATTTAAGTTTTGCGTGGAGAAGACTAGAGTCAAAAGTATCTTCACGCCTTCCCACAAGGGTCCCCGAAGGGTATGCAGAGGTGGGCAGGTAGTGATCACGGACTCGCTTTTCGCTGGGGATATATTTTAAGTGCCAATGTGACAGATGGCGAGTTCATCGACGTCTTTGAAATTCTTCTCAAACGTATACGAGTTTCCGCTCGATGTTTTCTTTCGCCATAGAACTCATGGTATGACTGATCACTGTACTTAAGCTCAGAAAAACTCGGTCCAGTCAGGATACGAACGTATAACCTTTGTGCCACAGACTGCTCGAACCACTCGGCCACCACGAGGTCGAGGTCCTTATGTAAAACCTAATTCTGTAGAAATACATTATGAATAAAAAAGTATTTACAATTCAGCAAGGCTTACAGGCTAATTAATGATTATTAAAATATTTTCCAAATTTGTATCTGTTTAACGAGAGCCAATTAGAAAAAACAATCTTAAAAAGCGGAAAAATTAAAACATATGGATTTGCAAATGAATACATAATTTACTTTCCAAAAAAAATTATAATATTATATATTATATCCTCACGCCTTCCCACAAGGTCCCCGAAGGGATAGGCGGAGGTGTATAGTTAGTACCCACACACTCACTTTCGCCAGCGATATTAAGTGCCAAAAAATTTAAAAATATACAAAATAGATATAAGTATGGAAATATATTTACCAAGTAGATATACATGTACAAAATTGCCCAGCAACAGCAATTTCGACGGTCTGAGAGACGAAAAAATAATGCGGTAAAAACCGGTTATAATCCGCCACGATCCAGTTCTCACACGGTCGGAGTTTTTCAGAGGCAATTTTTTTAGACACCTGTAGGTGTGATAATACGGATGGAAAACCTTTTTGCTATTAAAATACACGTTGAATTCTACTAATATTCTAAATAATTATAAATGCAAGAGTCTGAAATGCAAATTTTACTATCTTATCTTACTAATATTATAAAGGCGAAAGTCTGCAAGTTTGGATGTTTGTGGCTCTTACACGGCAAAACGGCTGATTTGGCTAAAAGTTGAAATGGTCATGGCTTATACCTAGGATTAGGACTTAGGCTATTAACTGGGCGTGTGGGTACCAACTACTGCCTACCCGCCCTTGTGGGATGGTCTTACATATTATATTTACTTACTAGCATTACCATAAATATTAAGGATGCGTCAAATAGTCAGCACAATTACAGAATTTATAAAAATGTGTTATTCTGAACACTACGGACGATGTATCATTATTGTTAACTACCTCATAGCGTAACGATTTCAGTTTTTGTTCCATCATTGGACGGACATGCTATAATTTCGGGGTTCTACCGCATAATATGTGGCGGGCGGCATGTCACGTAACGGCCATGAATGTTTTACGAACGTAGCAATCCATCGATGTAATTCGTGAACGGCGGGGAGGGACGCTACATTCATTATTAAACGTGTCCATTTCACACTGTATCCGCACCTTGTACCTTCATTTTAATGTTTTATATTGTTCTTCGCCGAGTTAATTAGTCATTATTATGTATCACGTGTTCCCGAATCCCCGAAATAAAAAAAAAATTACTTCATAGGGCTTAATTGAAAATATTTTTAGACCTATGTTGAGCACTCAACGAGTTGCTAATATTATCTTATAAAGAAAAATGGATAGTTCTTTGAGTACTTGCCTGCAACTCAAAGATTGCAAGCCAAAACCTAAACCTAAACTCATTGGTACAGTCGAATCCCGACTATACCAATGAGTTTTTCTGAACTTAGGCTCACTTTACGGTAAGCAAGTTGACACTTTAGAAATATATCTCTTGCGGAAAGTGAGCCTGAGTACTACCTATGAGCCTCTACCTTCCCCCTCGGGGACCCTAGTGAAAGACGTGAGGATATTATTACTAATATTATTGCTTTATTTTTGAATCTCCGTTGCCCTCATGAGATATGCGAACTCATAGCCCCAGTTCACTTAAGACTTCCGTTCGCAACATCCACATACATCTTTTCGTATTTGTATACTCTTGGCCACACTTCCCTTGAGTGTTCAATCGATTTTCTTCTGTGTCCATTCATATGGTTGGAACGTGCTCTGCCTCTGCCTTTCTTCTTCTTTAATAACATCCTCGTTCCTGTCATTTCAGATATAGAAAAATTTACTTTATTAGTGTTTATGACACTTCTGAATGACACAATCTGTGTAATCGTGTACTGAGGGGTTATTTTATCTCATAGCTCTCTTTACCTGCTACCTCAGCGTGATATCGGCGTTCGATTGCCGCCGAGGGCAGATATTTGTGTGAACACGAGTATTTGTACGTAAGTCTTGGATATCCTTTGATTTTTTTTTTACCTAGTTACCATAGTACAAGGCTTTATTAATTTGGGACTACGTCAATTTGGAATTTGGATTTGTCCCAAGGCACTTATAAAAATATTGACCCAATATAGCATGCCTAAAGTGGGAATTATATACCTATGACCGGTGACTAAGCCCCACAAGCATCAACAAACTGTGTTGCCATTATATACCAAAACAATTCTTTGTGCTTAAACGCTGACAATGGCAACCAAAGTTCAGCCACTCATGTTACAACGCAAAAACGTAATCTAAACATCTAGACAATTGATCATTATAGGCTGAGATATCAACAATAACGCTGAGCGAAAGCTTTCGTTACTAATGGTTCGTAAGTCGAACGAACACATCCGTGTACTTAAAATGTTTATTGACAAATTAATATATCGCCGTGTAAATTCATATAATTAAGAGCCGTGTTGGCCGAGTGGTTCGAGCAGTTGCCTGCGACGCAAAGGTCGCAAGTTCGAATCCCGACTGTACCAATGAGTTTTTTCTGAACTTAAGTACAGTGATTAGTCACACCACGAGCTTTACGGTGAAGGAAAACATCGAGAGGAAACCTGCATACGTCTGAGAAGAAATTCAAAAGGCGTATGTATAGTCGTGCTTGAGTAACGGCGATGGACTCGCCATTTGTCACGTTGGCACCTAATTTACCTCTGGCGGAAAGTGGGTGTGTGGGTATTACCTATACATCTCTGCCTACCCCTTCGGGGACCCTTGTGGGAAGGCGTGAGGATATATTATATTATATTATTATAATATATATCCTCACGCCTTCCTAGAAGGGCCCCCAAAGTTGTAAGCAGAGGTGTATAGGTAGTACCCAACCCACACACCAACTTTCTGCCAGAGATATATTTTAGGTCACGTTACAGACAGTGATTACATGATGACAGATGACAGATGACGAGTCCGTCCCCGCTACTCAAGCACGACTACGGCTTTGGATTTTTTAATTTCTTCTCAAATGTATTTAGGTTTCCTCTCGATGTTGTCCTTCACCGTAAAGCTCGTGATGTGACTAATCACTGTACGTAATTACATTAAATGATTCTTAGATTATAATATTTATATAATAAGCTAAGAAATTAACAAGAAATTAACATAGTAATTGATCTATTATGTTCATAATATTATATTTATTTACTCGTCATCCCGCAGTTTAAAAAAGCAGTTGCAAAAAAGCTGTATACTAAGGACTTAGGAAAAAATCTATCTTAACTATTTTTTATAGAACATGAGTGGCTATCAAGCATACGGCCCACCTGATAGGAAGCGGTTACCGTAGCATATTTACGCTCACGATACCGAAGTATAACTTGCGCGCTGCCACACTGAATTCTTAGAGTTATATTGTGTTGGCAGCAAAATGGGACTATACCCTCTGCTGCCAACACAATAAAACAATCCTCCCCCTCCCCAAGGAGCTCATTATTGGAAACCTTATTCATTGCGCAGGAACACAACACAAAAATTGTGTTATTTGGCTACGAATTTCCAGGAGGTAGGACCTGCCGAAGTCGGGCAGTTCCAAATTCGAACGGGAAACTGCCCTATCTCTTTTAATCTTTTCTATTTATGTACTGTAAATGTTTTCTATACACGCACTATATTTTGGAGTTTAATTTTGAAGAGTCCCCCCACATTTCGCTACAGTAAGGTACTGTGTTCAAATAAAGAAATGTGCCTTACAGACATTGCTCGGCATCCTGTTTCCTTGTTTAATTATTGGCTTGTAATAACTAAAAGATTAAGGGTCCGTACTCCACAACTAGAATCTAATTACCAGTGACATCAACTTTAGGTCATAATGTAGGCTAATGTGTGGAGTAAGTTTGTGAGACAGGTCGACAGATGTGTTAAACGACCCATCCTCGAGACCTCCGGTGATGGCGAGTTGTCTTATCAGTAACCAAAGCAAAATCAAAGTATTAAGAAAGGTAGCAAAAGGTACTCAAAGATAGGATTGTTAAGGTACTCGAAGCCGGCGAGCTTGTAAGAAGACGTATAAAGATGAAAGATGAAGGTCTGTTTGGAAAGGACCAGCTCTACTCCCTCTGCCTACTTTGCAAATATAATAATAATGTAATTTTTATTCAGCCCACATGCACCCTCTGCTGGGTATAGGCCTCCCGTATGTAATGTATTTGCCAAAATAAAAAGTAGTTAGTTACTCAACACACAATACCATTAATGCCTGGGCGTAGTGATATTTATGTATTCCTAGTAGATCTAGAGAGAATCGATGTTCTACTCCCTCTGCCTACCCTTGGTCATACATGCATATATATATATATATATATATATATACATATGTTTATTTATTAATTAGTCTTTCTTGATAATGTATTTGTAAGGAAATTCGTTTTTTTTTTTGTATTGTTTCTCGTAGCGTGAGTTCCGGGAACTTTATTTCTAAGCAACACAGCTATGGGCACCCCCTGTGGGGTACGAACTTCGGCTTAGAGCGTTGCTGGATCGCGAGCAAGGGAGCTGGGCTGGACTGGTAATTTTATTTAGATATTATTTAAGGAAATTCGTGAATATCCCAATCATTATACACCCATACCAAATGTTACCGATTTCCGTAGTAGTGGTCAGGTTGTCAAAACAAACTTATTACCTACGCAGTTCTACTGAGTGTTCTATTACATACTATTGTCACAATATTATTGTGAACTTGGTCATTGTTTATATTTATTTTTACTTACTACGAGTGTTATCGTAATAAGATAGGTTTGAGTTATAGGTTTCCAGAAAATGTATGTCTTTGGAGCCTAAGTTAATATCCGTACTACCGTACGTACTTGTGGTAACGCTCTCCGGATAACTACAATTATGTACTAAATACTACAAATATAATAATATATAATATAATAATATATCCTCACGCCTTCCCACAAGGGTCCCCGAAGGGGTAGGCAGAGGTGTATAGGTAATACCCACACACCCACTTTCCGCCAGAGGTATATTAGGTGCCAACGTGACAGATGGCGAGTCCATCGCCGTTACTCAAGCACGACTATACATACGCCTTTTGAATTTTTCTCAGACGCATGCAGGTTTCCTCTCGATGTTTTCCTTCACCGTAAAGCTCGTGGTGTGACTAATTACTGTACTTAAGTTCAGAAAAACTCATTGGTACAGTCGGGATTTGAACTTGCGACCTTTGCGTCGCAGGCAACGGCTCGAACCACTCGGCCACCACGGCTATCTACTACAATAATGTACTAAATACTATAATAATGTACTAAATACTACAATGATGTACTCATGGGAGTTAATTCTTGTAAGAATAATTATTAGATTATGATCGAAATGAATTTGATTATACGTTAGGTACGTCTTTTAATCATTGGATTTGGTTCAACTTTGATGTTAGCAAATGTAAGCGATTACCGTAGCGTTTAGGCGTGAGGAAAACCTATAGGAACGCGCGAGCGATAACTCAAACTTCCATAGGAGGCGATAAGTTTACCACCATCACCATCACCAATCACATCACCACCAAAAATTAAAAGACAAGAAGAAATATATGAGTCATTACACCTTTATTCTTTGAGGATCCGAAAACACATGAAGTCGAAAAATATATTTTTTAATATATATTGTATTCTGAATAGTTTGTTTACGATCGAGTATATTTTAATCATTTTAGACACGCACAAAAAAGGCTGTTGAAAAAAAGAAAACTGAAGAACAGAACTATTGTGTGAAAATACTGCAATGAAAAAAAAGTGTAATTTATGTTCACACCATTGCATACGGCAAACGCTGAATGAGCGCGCCCCGTGCCGACCACGCGAAGTTTTATTCCGACCATACGACCAGTTCCAATTGACCTTTTCACTGTGCTCCGTAGCCTAGGATCCTTGCACAAGGGCACGGAAACTACAACACATGCAAAGGTCAATGTAAATTGGGCATTTTGGACTTTGACGATTTAAAACCGACGTTGATTTATTTTTAATGGGTACGTTTTATACTAACAGTAAATCAATATTTTTGTATTTACCGATGTAAGTATTGAAATAGGATGCTTTTAACCAGCATCGGTGCTTTTTGTTCGTGACAACGATGATTACCGCCATTAATGAAAGAAATCTTTATTGTTGTTACGACATCAATATTATGGATTGATTAGATTTTTTATAAAAAGTTGTGCCACATAGACCGTCGCTGAGTAATTCTTTACGAAAAATTATAATATAATAATAAATAATAATATCCTCAAGCCTTCCCACAAGGGTCCTCGAAGGGCAGAGGTGTATAGGTAATATCCACACACCGCTGGGATATATATTTTAGGTGCTAACGTGACAGATGGCGATTCCGTCCCCGTTATTCAAGCACAGTTAAACATACGCCTATGAGTTGCTTGTTTGACGTATGTAGGTTTCCCCTCGATGTTTTCCTTCACCGTAAAGCTAGTGGTGTGACTAATCACTGTACTTAAGTTCATATATATTTATTATATATAGTATATAATAAGATATATATTAGCTGTCCCCGGCATGCAAAGCCACCTAAATTATATTGCGATCGGTTGAACGGTATAGAAGTCGGTGCTCTGCAGTGCCTTTTAGCGAGATCTTTTCATCTTTTTGAGCTTTTGGCACCATCGCGGTTTACGCTCTGTATGCTCTGCATAGACCAATCAAAGTTTTATCGTAATTGGACTAATGGTTAGAGCACAGAGAACATACATACAATAACTTAAACATACATACGTTAATTTAGTTTTAATACACTAGCTGTGCCTCGCAGTTCGATCCCTGTAAAATTTGCATAGCATTGGTTTTTTTACAGATATAGAAGGTATATCTAATATTATTTACAATATTACTTATATTATATTATATTACCCATATAATTTATTTATTTATTTATTTATAAGGTACATCTACAATACACATATTAAAGATTCAAGTACACTTCATCATATTTATTTTAAGTTTAGATAATATTATGCTCTGCATACAATCCCACTAGAAATATTTATGCGAATCACCATAATCTAAGCATTGTAAATAATAATAATAATATCCTCACGCCTTCCCACAAGGGTCCCCGAAGGGGTAGGCAGAGGTGTATGGGTAATACCCACACACCCACTTTCCGCCAGAGATATATTAAGCGCCAACGTGACAGATGGCGAGTCCATCGCCGTTACTCGAGCGCGACTATACATACGTCTTTGAATTTCTTCTCAGACGTATGCAGGTTTCCTCACGATGTTTTCCTTCACTGTAAAGCTCGTGGTGTGACTAATCACTGTACTTAAGTTCAGAAAAACTCATTGGTACAGTCGGGATTCGAACTTGCGATCTTTGTGTCGCAGGCAACTGCTCGTACCACTCGTCCACCACGGCTCTAAGCATTGTAAAATATATTATTCTCATTAAGTGAGTTATTGTAATTCTTTTAAGAAATAAATAATAAAAATAATTATATATCTGCGTCAAATTTCTTCCAAGTCCGTTGGCCGTTCTGGCGTGATTAATCACGAACAAATATCCTTATAAAATTTCACATTTATTTTATTATGAGGATTATATTCTGCTACCAAAGTGAAATGACAATCAACGTTGACAGCGTGACGTCATGGCGTGGCGTCGCCCCGTTTGAACACACTGTAAGAAAATCCATTTGAATCCAATCAAATACTCAATCACATTTCGGAGAAATGATTTGAAGATTTGGTTTCTCGGCGTAACATTATTGCGATTTTTAATATCCTGCAAATATTATAAATACGTAAGTTCATGTAGGAATGGAGGTTTGTTACGCAATCACGCCAGGACGCCTGAATGGAATTGAATGAAATTAGGGAGAGAGATGAATAACACATGGAATAACACATGTTTTGTTCAGAAAAAATACTCCAGTGTTTTATTCCGAAAAAGTATCTAGTTAAACTTATACTAATGAAATAATTTTTTACGCGGGTGGAATCGCGGGGCAGCCCTAGTATGATATATTAGTAACTAGCGGGTACCTAAAGTGTGAAGAAGGTACACGTATGTTAAAAAAATTGCTTTTACTGGCCTGTAACCATTTTCGCATTATTGACTTGGAAAATAATAATATATCCTCACGCCTTCCCACAAGGGTCCCCGAAGGGGTAGGCAGAGGTGTATAGGTAATACCCACACACCCACTTTCCGGAAAAGAAGGGTAGGGCATATCGGCTGGATAATTTAAAAGCCTTTTGTAATATATATATTAGATTAGATTTCAGCGAGCCATGAGACCTCTATCGTGGATAGAACTCCGAAATACGTCGAAGAACAAAGGTGAAAGGGTCAAGAGTTTGAAGTGGCGAAGAACAGGATCCTTGGCTTCACGAAATGACGAAAGTTGGACTTAGCAGAATGGTGTCCTAGAGGAGTGAAACCAATACAGAGTAGACCACCAAACCGATGGTGAAAAGATATCTTACCGGTGACTGGAGGGCAAGAGTAGCGAGCTGTGGGTTCATAAAGAGTGGATTGATTTATTGATATTCAGTCTAAAACGGAATCCAACTTAATTTACCGACCGAACTCTCTAATAATTTCAATCCCAAAATTTGCCCAAATAACCGGTAACCCATCTCACGTACAACCTCAACTTCACAGCTCATGATAGTCAACAATAAAAGCCAATTAGCCTGCAGGGTGTTGCTTAATTGAAAATTGTCCTGTCAGGCGCACAGCTCACGCCTGTTCTTCTTTCTATGCACTTGCACTTAAGCACACGTACCCGCCGCAATCATAAGTTTGCCTTCACCTACACTGATATTATAGAGAGTGGGAGTTTGTTTGTAGGATATCAACGGTTGAACTACATATTTAAGGCATTAGCCTTCCCACATGGGGCCTCGAAAGGGTAGGAGAGGTAGATCGGTGTACACACCTACTTTGATATGGCCACCACGGCTGCAGTAAGTAGGTATCTATATAAAATTATATTTCTTTTATAAATATACAAATATAACATTATATGAGATCCCTGAAATCCAAGGTGAGGATTTACACGACGTGCATTCGACCAATCATGACATATGCGGGTGTAGTGTTCGCACACACTAGAAAGTCAACACTTAACCCCCTGCAAGTGCTCCAAAGCCGGTTTCTCCGGAGAGACACAGATGCCCCGTGGTACATGCGTAATAGTCAACTCCACGTAGACCTCAAAGTCCCCAGTATAAAACAGTTTTTGAAAAAACTGTCCAAACGTCATTTCGGTTCTGCTGTAAATCACCCCAACCCCCTCGTCGTATCGGCCGCCCGATACACTCCTTCCCTTATCTCGAAGATAAGGCGTCCAAGACATGCCGTCATCGAACCGGATGACGACATAACGGTCCTTCAGGACGCCCGACAAAAACATACCAACACTACACAAAACCGACCACTGTTCCGTCCTCGCCGGCGAGGCTCGACGCGAATAAGCCGTAATGTTCCCCCCCGACCCCCGCCGCAAACGCCGGCCCGTGCCGAGCCAGACGCGCAAATCCCGCCCCCAAATAATATTTAAATAAAATTATCAGTCCAGCTCAGCTCCCTTGCTCGCGATCCAGCAACGCCCTAAGCCGAGGTTCGTACCCCACAGGGGGTGCCCTTAGCTGTGTTGCTTAGTACTAAAGTGCCTGGCTGGAGGCCTAGGTCTCGCCATTGACCGGTTAAGTAGCAAAAGTTCCCGGAACTCACGCTACGAGAGACAATACAAAAAAAAAAAAATTATATGAGTTCCCTTTCTGGTATATAAATATCATCGTACTTATTTATTCTATATCGTATTATTAAGCATTCTTAAAACTATAATACAACACCGGGACTAAGGGTTCTAGCTGCACATATATATTCTCGCCTTCCGACAAGGGTGCCGGCGGGGTAGGTAGAGGAGTAAAGACAGTTGATTTTCGCCGGTAATCGGTGTAGTGATAGTATTATCAACGTAACGTATGACGAGTCCATCGCCGATACTTAAACACGACTATACATATTTGAATTTCTTTATTAACGTACATAAAGCAGATTTCTTCCCGATGTTTTCCTTGACGGCAAAGTTCATGGAATGATCAAAGATTAACGTTACCAAGAAGAACATGACAAGCATAGGTGTCTTCTGATATTAAACATAGCAGTATATATCAACAAAGGATAAGAAGCCCCAATTGCACCCACTAAGTACCTCGCAGCGAGACGCGATGCGCAGCTACGTGTCAGGTGGGTTTACTTGACAGCTATTTTCAATTAACTCTCTTACTGCGAGTGTAGGGACTCCACAATTTATGCAAACGATAAACAGACTACAATTCGTGTGCCATACAACAAATACAGCTAAAGAACGAGATCTAAGGAGTACGCTCACGAGGCAGAGAGCGGAAAGTGCCAATTCCCTTTAGACTTAGAAACTTAAAGAGCCGTGGTGGCCGAGTGGTTCGACCAGTTGCCTGCGACGCGAAGGTCGCAAGTTCGAATCCCGACTGTACCAATGAGTTTTTCTGAACTTAAGTACAGTGATTAGTCACACCACGAGCTTTACGGTGAAGGAAAACATCGTGAGGAAACCTGCATACGTCTGAGAAGAAATTCAAAGGCGTATGTATAGTCGTGCTGGAGTAACGGCGATGGACTCGCAATCTGTCACGTTGGCACCTAATATATCTCTGGCGGAAAGTGGGTGTGTGGGTATTACCTATACACCTCTGCCTACGCCTTCGGGGACCCTTGTGGGAAGGCGTGAGGATATATTATATATATTATTACTTAGAAACTTATTCGTTTTTATCCACATTCATCAGTCCCTTTAAAGGTAACCAGTTTCGAATATTATTTCTTCATTCGCTTTACTTATATATCCCTAGTCTTTCTTAAGTATCGTTCGCAAGTAATGATAGACCTACTAATAAAACGAATGTGTTTTTTAAAGGGTAATTTGTTACTCAGTTTTGTCTTGTTTGTCAGAATTGTTTAATCGGATGAAATTGGGCTGAATTAAAACAAAGGGTATTTTTTCATTTGCTAAAAAACAAGCAACGAATGAAATTAAATTGGGTGAATCCACGGGGCACCGCTAGTGTTATTTACATTCGAATTTATTTGAGTAAAAGTTGACCAACCAAGGATCGAAAGGAGTTTATGTTCGCATTGAGCACTTCCGTCGTTTGGAACAAGTTTCCTGAAGTTTCTACAGTCAACCACAAATGCCGCAAGTACAATAACTGGGAGTACAGTGTTCAAACTGTAACAAGCGTACTTTCGATCCTGCGATGCATATCAAATTTCAAGAGATAGTTAAAAGTATAAGCCTTTTTCAGTACAGTCTACTAAGAATCTAGGAGATCTTGGAATCAAGAATGCACCTTGTCGGTACTGGAAGTTCATCACAATCAATCACAAAAAAACGCTGCTTATGTGAGAAGTCTAGTTTTTTCAAGTCCATGGTGTAAAGCCTCACACATTCGTATGCACATAGTTCTTCATTTACACTTCTTTTCTTCTTCTTTTTCTTGATTCTTAGATCTTTTCTATCATTAGGCAGAGGTATAATAACGGTTACAATTCATTTTAGATATACATACATATAATTACGATCACGATGAAACCGTGAGAGACGGCAATATACGACGCTACCAACATTTCATCACGCCGAGTCCCCAATTGGGTACGCAGAAAGAATAGAGCGCCAGTTTTCTCAGTCTCTTCATACATGTAACCTTTATTTTCCCATTCTTGTGTGACCGATTGATTTTATTTGGGTAGTTGGAACGTGGTTTTCCTCTGCCTCATCTTGCACAGACTTTCGAATTCTATATCTATCCTATCTTAACGAAATTTAAATCGAAATAATATTAATCTAGTGTCGGAGAAATATATTTACACGTCACCCTACTCGTTAAGTATTCCATATTAAATTGAGTAAGTATTAAATGCTGGTGTTTGTTATAGCACTGTATAATGCTCACAGTATGCACTTGATGAGGACCGCACAGAAATAGGTTAATGGTACACGGTAACCCGAGGAGAGTTCAGAGGTTAGGTGACGACAATGCTTCGATGCCGCGTCACTATGCCACTGCGCGAGTTCACATCGCATCACAGTTTTGTTTGGAGTAAATAGGTTGAAAGCTTTCGATTACTTGCTCATTATTATTTAAAGAAAGTGTCAGTCATTAGTTTGATGGTCGTCTAGTGGTTTGAGCTCCTTTCTGCTAAAATTTAGGTCGCGGGTTCGATTCCCGCTGACGGCAGATATTTGTGTGATGAACAAGAATAACTCTACCTTAGTCTTGGATGCCTTATACATATATGTCTATCTATACGTAAATATACCTAGTGTAGTTACTTTAATACAAGCATTGCTTTATTTGGAGCTACATCAATTTGTGTGGAATTGTGTTTAGATTCATAATTGGGGCCGATGGGTGGCGCCACTGGATCCGTAGCTTTTATTTTCACCCGGGCGAAGCTGGGCGGGATAGCTAGTATTTTTAATAAAGTTCTCTTACGTAACCCAAAAAGACTAGAGGAATATTCCCGCTTAAATTTTCTTGCTCAATGATCGCAAACGAAAGAATTAGCGAGATACAAACGGGGACTACTTAGGGTAGAATAGGAAAATTTAATAAGACTTCTCCAGGAAATTGCGTTTGTTTGCACAAAAACATTGCTGGCTTCATAAGCAATATAACTCGCTAGATTAAAAACCCTCTCGGAGTAAACCATGGCTTCTATTCAGTTCCAAGAATTTACCTTTGGCTTCCGCTTTCATCTCTATAAGGCGGAGGACTAAGAACGGCGATGATTGCTCACAATTCCAATAGTTTTCATACGCAGTCTAGTTTAATTTTCTCATACATACATACATATAATCACGCCTCTTTCCCGTAGGGGTAGGCAGAGACCACTTCTTTCCACTTTCTACGATCCTTAGAAACTTTCCGAAAGAAGTATGTTCTTTCGCTTCGTCCACTTTCATTATTCTCGCATACTCTAGTATTTTTTTTATTAGTTTAATGCCACGTGAAGACGAAAAATAAGAGTCACCCATCAAATAAAGTCAGCATTCTAATCGTGATGAGTTCAAGTTGGAAATATAAAAAGAACTAAATTTAACTTAACTGCCCTTTCCCCGCCACCAACTATACACAATCATTTTAAATTTACATTAAAATAGTACTTAACTTGAAAATATGATTGCCAAGTAGACGAGCAAATAAATAATTCTTCATTAAACGTAATAACTAATACAAAAATAATTGCTAAAATTGGGGAGTATTTTCTTAGATTAGCGCATTCAAACAAACAGACAAAAACTCTTTTAGAAGACTTTTTTTACACAAAAGACTTTTTAATACTATTATCCTCACGCCTTCCCACAAGGGTCCCCGAAGGGGTAGGCAGAGGTGTATAGGTAATACCCACACACCCACTTTCCGCCAGAGGTATATTAGGTGCCAACGTGACAGATGGCGAGTCCATCGCCGTTACTCAAGCACGACTATACATACGCCTTTGAATCTCTCTTCAGACGTATGCAGGTTTCCTCTCGAAGTTTTCCTTCACCGTAAAGCTCGTGGTGTGACTAATCACTGTACTTAAGTTCAGAAAAACTCATTGGTACAGGCGGGATTCGAACTTGCGACCTTTGCGTCGCAGGCAACTGCTCGAACCACTCGGCCACCACGGCTTTTACTTTTTTAATACAAGTACAAATATATTACGTAAATTTCTACTAGGTATACTCCTCTAAACCGAATCTTGAATTTCGCTAACAAGTTTGCATTCTTCACGACTACACGTCAACAAATCGTCTAAGCAGGACCATTAAAACAACACCATTACAATAAATATTCAAAGACAAAGATCAAAGAATCCTGTACGATGACAAGAACAAAAAGTTTATATCCTTATTTATTAATTATTTGCTACCCGATCAATGGATATCCAGACACCGCCGCACGTAAACACAAAACAGGTGATACGCCTTTGGTAAGAGCCGAGTGGGTCAAAGGCAATTTCACTACACTAATTGTCACGGCAGGCAGAGGCATTCCATTGTTAAGCGTATTGTTTTACACGGCTCGTATCTAAGCCCTGTGTATTACTGAGCAGTGCATGCGATGAGAGACTAGCGTGTACAGTTAGCAGAAATGAAATGAAGTAATTCTTTAATATTACTTAAATCTGCCGAATACCACAACACGGCTAGTTACATAATGTGATGTTTAAATGTTCACAGTGAATTAATCAACCGTTCGGCCACATATGTTTGATGTTGGTAGGTATTCATATATTATGTATACATGCCGGGATAGGCAGTTCTCTCAGCCAACCCCGTTAGGGACTCGGCGTGATGATATGTATCAGTAGAAAAGTTTTACAAAACTTTAAAATACTACGTTCAACATAAATAATGTATTTGCATCAATTAAGACTTACTTAAAATTGAATATTAAAAATATTACCTAACAAAAATTAATAATATTTACAAAGAACAGTTGAAACTAACATAAATTAAATTTTCATGCTTATTTATTATGAGAATAATTTCTTTAAACCTTTTTTTCCACTAGCAGAGGTGTCAACGCCGATGCAAAGAGGACAACGTCACAGATGGCGAGTGCATCGCTGTAGTAAATAGAAAATTGTGTTTATAAGTATATAGTCCTGGGCTATCTCAAGAAGTTTTAATATTAATTCATAATACTTAGAAGGATCTTCAAAGTATACTACCCGGTAATATCAGGAATCTAGGTTTGTCACATACAATAGGTATATATACCTATATATAAGAATATTCAGTAAGGTAAAATGAACAGTATTTTCAAACATGGCGTGTTATGTATATCGATAAGAGTGTTTAAAAGATAATGCGGCAGTAAACAACCAAAGTGTTTGCACCAATTAAACTCAATTGGACCAGTGGACACGAACGTGACCGTTGCACGTGGCTTGTCACACGGATATTCTCCAAATCAGGGGTAGAATAGTTAGTTTTATCCCGAATGCCTTATTTGAGGACCCGATTTAGTAGAACTTTCTCATTAATCTCAGTATTACCCGTAGTACGATCCATTTATGTATGTCGCATTTACGTATTAGTTGTACTTTGAAAAGTTTAATTTGTATGTTTGGTGATAGATGGCGCTGTCCACTTGGTAATAATTCCTGATTCGAGCTTCCATTGCGTTCTACGCGTTTAGTTTATACTCGGTTTATATACGTGTTAAAGATTCGGCTTGCTAGAGGCGGATTCTCGCTCCGGCCGCCGTACCGAGCAGACGTGTGCTCCCACCGCTCCCGCGCTCTGCGCCCGCTACGACCGGCAGAAGCCACACCCGCCGCTACGCAAATCGCCACGCGGTAGCCGCACGTGGTGATTGTTGGTCGCCTTTTTCAAGGCAACAACAATCACAATTTTTGTTTCTCGACAATAATATTTGTCCCCTTCTGGGAAAATCCACAGTTTCGTGGTCATTCGGTGGAAACCAAACGGTGCCAACGAAACCGAGTGGGGCGCTGCCCCGTTGCGCTCTTAGCCTTGCCCCTTCAGGGTAAGGCTACAAACGGCCGGGACCAGGTTCACCGGCCTTGGGGTCTACCCTAGTCGCGCCTGGTCATCACCCACCGCCCACCCTACCTATTCCTTACCTCCTATCCTCCGGTGTTAGTTTGGGCACTGGCCACGGACTAGTGCTCTCTACACCGGAACTGTCAGGGACCCGCTGCACAATAAGATTGGCAGCGGGAATACAAGCTTAGGGCTCACACCATAGGCACACTCACCTCCCTGTCTACACCCGACAGGGGGGGTTCAGTACACACCCCCGGGTCAACCCCCCGGGGATCGGGTCTCTAACGTTTAAGTCACCAGGGGTTTCTTTACGTGTTTCTTCCCCTGGGCGACCGCGCCCCGAAACACGTTTCCCTTACCGCCTTGCCCTCCCAAGTCTCTATCCACCATGTCCACAATTATGGACCCCCAAGCCTCACTGGCTTTTCTCGCGCGGCTCTTAGACGCCGTGCCCACCCTCCGACGTCAATATGACGAATACCCCCGCGATATAAACGCGGGTACCCCCACTGCCGAGGCGACAGCAGCGCTGGACAAGAGCGCAATCATAGCCGTCACCAACGAGGCCAATAAGTCTCAGGACTCCCCCTTGTCCCCCGAATCTGTCATTGTGGACTCCGAAATGGAGTCATTACAATCCGAGTCGTCCGAGGGCCCCTCGGACGAATTTACGCCCGTCACGGGCTCCAAGAAGCGCGCCAGACGCGCTAAAAAGAAGGAGGCCTCAACCTCACCCTCCCCCCCCACTAAAGCCCCCAAGACCGTGCCCGTGCCCGCCGCACAGCCCTCCCCGGTAGCCTCGTCCTCGGCACCCCCCTCCCCCGCCCCCTCGCCTCTCCGGAAGCCGAAGCCACTCAGGCTAGCCGGCTCTCCCCCGTCCCGCGACCCACGCGGCCCTCCTCGACGAAGGAGCGCTCTTGCCCCCCCGTATTCGTCCACACTAAGTCCAAGTGGACGGAAATCTCCGGTTGGTGTAAAACCAACCGTATCTCCTTCACCCGGGCCACGGCCACAGCCGAAGGCATTAAGGTGCACCTCCCGAATTCGACCGAATTCCGAGCCTTCACCAAGCTCCTGCAGGCCAGAAGTGTGGAATACCACACTTATGACCTGCCGGAGGACCGTTTACTCCGGGTCGTCATCCGCGGCGCCCCACGCGAAATCGATACCGAGTCGATCAAAGATGATCTGAAGGCTCAGAATGTCGCGGTGAAGGAGGTGCACCGCATGCACCGACAAAATGCCGGAGAGGCATTTAACATGGTTCTCGCCATCTGCGAGAACTCCCCCGACGGCAAAGCCGTCTTTAAGATTAAAACCCTATGCCACCCGTCTGGCATAAGGGTTGAAACTCCCCACAAGGGCGGCCCTATAGGGCAGTGTCACAACTGCCAACTATACGGGCACGCTTCGCGTAACTGCAACGCGAAACCCAGGTGCGTCAAGTGCCTGGGTGATCATGGGACGAGCGACTGCTCGCGCCCCAAGGACCGCACACTCGCCGACTCGCCCCCTAGTTGCGTGCTTTGCCGCCAGGAAGGCCACCCGGCCAATTACAGGGGCTGTCCCAAAGCCCCCAAGCCCAGACCGGTCGTGGTCAAGAGGGCGGCGGCCCGCGAATGGCGTATCGCCCCCCCCGCGCAACCCGCCCCACCTCGACCTTCTCCGTGGAGGGCCCTCCCTCCGAGGGACTTTCCACCCCTCCCACAAGCGTCCCCCCCTGTCCCCTCAGCGGCCCCGAGCCCGCAGATTACACCTCTGCCGTCGCTCTCCACCGCCAAACCCCAACAGCCCCAGCCCCAGGCTGCTTATCCCCCTCGTAGACCCCAGGCGGTCCAGCCCACTTCCTCCCCCTCTGAAACCTCCGCCAACATGGCATTCCTGGCGGATCTTTTCTCCACCGTCAACCTCTCAAGGGTTAACGAGATGGCACGAAGCCTCAGGGCCGTCCGGAAGGACCCTCTGGCCCTCCTCAAGGTGCTCGGCGACTACGCCGATGTATCGGAGTCCCTGGCTACCTTCTCGTCCAACCAATAATGGACTCAAACGTAAGCAGCAGAATCAAACCCGATCACTTTCAATTGGCTACTTTAATGCCAACGGCATTCACAGCCAAAAGGAAGAGATCGCCGCGTTCCTCCGCGACAACAATATCGACGTTTTCTTAGTGCAGGAAACCTTCTTGAAACCATCACACCGAGCCCCTAGAATTGCAAACTACTGCGTAGTTCGCAATGATAGATCTCGATCCGCCCTCGGTGGTACTTTGATCTATTACAAGAGGTCCCTGCACTGTATTCCGATCCAACCGCCAACCCTCTCCCACATTGAGACCTCAATCTGTCGATTAAGAATGACCGGCCATCAGCCGATCACGATAGTCTCTGCGTACTGTTCCCCAGTTAACTCGACGGCCGATATCAAAGCGGATATCAAAGCCCTCATCAACCTCAGTAGCTCGGTTATTATCGCGGGTGATCTGAATGCCAAGAGCGATGCTTGGAACAGCCACTCACGAAATAACAGAGGACGCCAATTGGAGGACCTCAGCGGGCTCCTCCAATTCGACGTCATTGCGCCTATGCACCCCACCCACTATCCCGAGAATATCAACCACCGACCGGACGTACTAGACATTGCGATCCTCAAGGTGGTAAACCTCCGTTTGCACTCGTTGAGGTCGCACGACGAGTTAGATTCCGACCACCGACCTGTGACCTTAGCGCTCTCCCCCCGACTAGGCCCCCCGGACTCAGGTCAGTCCCCACCTCAGAAAAAGATAACAGACTGGAGAAAACTGGAGGAACTCCTCAAGTCCTCTTCATCTGTTCACTTAGATAGTATCCCGCCCCTCATAGAGTCGGCAGCCGACACTCAAAAGGCGGTCGATTCCCTCACAGCTCACGTACAGTCAGCCGTGGACGCCTGTTCACGACAAGTTCCGGTGATGGAAGACCATCGCTGGAAACTTCCCGACGACGTGCGTGAACTGGTGACGGAAAAGAACGCCGCTCTTCGAGCGCATAGAGCTCACCCGACTGAAGCGAACCGCACCTTTCTGAGGTCACTCCAGCGCAAGCTGAGATACCGCATGAAAGACCTGCGAGACGCTCGCTGGAACAAGTTCCTAGGGGAACTTGAACCGAGTCACTTGGCCTTTTGGCATCTCCAACGGAAACTTAAATCAGACAAAATCTCGTCCATGCCTCCACTCACTCGCCCAAATCAAGGGCCCGCCTTTGACGACGACGAGAAGTCCGAGTGCCTGGCCGACAGTCTCGAGGCTCAATGTACGCCCAGCACCTTGCCAGTAGATCAGCGCCACCTCAAGAAGGTGGACGCCGAGGTCGAAAGCAAACTATCCCACCCACCCTCCGAACACCCAGACCACCCTATCGCCCCAATCACGGTGGACGAAGTCCGGAAAGTGATCAAGGATCTTCACCCCAGGAAAGCCCCAGGTCCCGACGGGATCGCTAACAGAGTTATCAAACTCTTCTCCCCTTATCTCATAGTTTTGCTCACTGCCATCTTCAATGCAGCACTGAGCAACAACTTTTTCCCCAAATCCTGGAAAAGTGCAACGGTTATAGGTATTCCCAAGCCAGGGAAACCCAAGACCGAAGCCTCCAGTTATCGCCCCATCAGTCTCCTCAACGTCCTTGGCAAGATTTACGAGAGACTTATTTACAATAGATTAAAGAGTTTTGCAGACTCTAAGAAAGTCATACCCGACCAACAGTTCGGTTTTCGAACCAAACACTCCTGTGTCCAACAAGTCCACCGTATAGTGGAAGACGTCAGTAGCGGCTTCCAACTCGGTTTTACCACGGGTATGCTTCTCTTCGACGTGGCGAAGGCATTCGACAAGGTCTGGCACAACGGCTTAATATACAAGCTGTACCAGTTGGGCGTGCCGGACCGTCTAGTACGCATAGTACGGGACGTTTTGTCGAACCGCTCCTTCCGCTACAGAGTCGAGGGCACACTCTTCCCCCCATCCCATACGAGCAGGAGTCCCGCAAGGCTCTGTGCTCTCGCCACTCCTATTCACGCTTTATACCAGCGACATTCCCCTCCATAGACGAGTTAAAAGCGCTCTATTCGCCGATGATACGGCTATCTACTACAAAGGTAGAATTCCCGAGGGAATTCACGACAACCTCCAATCCGCGGTCACAGCCCTAGGGCGGTGGTTCCGGAAATGGAGAATTGAAGTGAACCCCACCAAAAGCGCAGCCATTCTATTCTGGAAAGGCCTCGAACGCCCACGGGTAGCCCCCATCACCCTCTTCGGCAAACCCATTCCATGGGAAGAAAAAGCCAAATACCTGGGTGTGATCTTCGATCAACGCCTTTCTTTCCGTCACCACGTAAAGGCGGTACGCGCGCGAGCCGCCTTCGCGCTCGGTAGACTTCACAGCATGTTGAATGCACGAAGTAAACTCTCATTGAAACCCAAGGTGAGGATTTACACGACGTGCATTCGACCAATCATGACATATGCGGGTGTAGTGTTCGCACACACTAGCAAGTCAACACTCAACCCCCTGCAAGTGCTCCAAAGCCGGTTTCTCCGGAGAGTCACAGGTGCCCCGTGGTACATGCGTAATAGTCAACTCCACGTTGACCTCAAAGTCCCAACTATAAAACAGTTTTTGAAAAAACTGTCCAAACGTCATTTCGATTCTGCTGTAAATCACCCCAACCCCCTCGTCGTATCGGCCGCCCGATACACTCCTTCCCTTATCTCGAAGATAAGGCGTCCAAAACATGCCGTCATAGAACCGGATGACGACATAACGGTCCTCCAGGACGCCCGACAAAAACACACCAACACTACACACAACCGACCACTGTTCCGTCCTCGCCGGCGAGGCTCGACGCGAAAAAGCCGTAATGTTCCCCCCCGACCTCCTCCGCAAACGCCGGCCCGCGCCGAGCCAGACGCGCAAATCCCGCCCCCAAATAATATATAAATAAAATTACCAGTCCAGTCCAGCTCCCTTGCTCGCGATCCAGCAACGCCCTAAGCCGAGGTTCGTACCCCACAGGGGGTGCCCTTAGCTGTGTTGCTTAGTACTAAATTGCCTGGCTGGAGGCCTAGGTCTCGCCATTGACCGGTTAAGTAGCAAAAGTTCCCGGAACTCACGCTACGAGAGACAATACAAAAAAATGGTTTTTCGTTCAACGTCCTTGAAGTAAATTACAGTATTTATGTTAAAAAGCTGATCATATTTATAGACCAGACTTTGATACTACAATTTTGAGATCGTAGATAACTTCTTGTACCGCTACTTTCATGACTCTCTAAACTCGCTTCCGCTCAAGGGTACCGATTCTTTTTTTTTATGCCACTTGGGTGAAAAACAGGCATGTGGTCCGTCTGATGGTAAGCGGTTGCCGCCGCCTATGGACGCTTGCAACACTTAGATTATCAGTATGATTACTACTACTTTACTACGTTACTTTACTAAGTTTCTACTACTAGTAGTATATTCGTTCTGCCAAATATGTCTTGATATTATTGTAATTATAGATACAAAGTAAAATAGATCTTTTTTTGTTTCTGTGATGAAAACGTCCAGAAGCCAAAGTAAAGTATACATTACGTAGTCTACGGAACAATTTACTTATGATCAGAGTTTGGCCAGCAATGCACTATGCGTATATCGATATTTGTATACGCCAGTTAACAGGAAAATCGCGGGCTATAGAGACTTTTTGATTTATGGAATGTCCATATTGGGGTGATCCTTAGGGACCTCATCGCGCTATAACTTCGGCATTGTTTGCTGAAAGATATCCCGCATTTTTATTGTAGTTCATTTTATATAATGTTCTCGATATCAAAATTCGATATTAGGTAGAGACCTCGCATGCTACCGTCAAAGCCTAAAACTGACCTGTAGATGTTTTTAGCCTGATTTTCAAGAAAATTTTAGATACGTATAATATAATAACTTTACTGATATGACAATTTATGTTTCTTCTAAATCCATTGAGCTGTGGACACGTATGTACTGAGATTAGTGGATGTTGGGTTTTTATCGAAAGTACTATTGGAAACTAAACCTAATTAATGTAGCAATACATTTACCATCTCGAATATTATATTTTTTCATGAAATCATAATAAATGTATACAGTAATATATACAGTATACCAACGTGAAAATATAAACAATATTTACAAAAATCAAACTCATCCGTGGCATTTAAATCTTTACCACCAACAAATACCTTGCGGGCGTTAAATCCAACACATTTCAAAGCGTATAAAATTCTCTTGAAGCACTTTCCGTAGCCGTCACATAAGTCAAAGGTAGACGTGGAGGGTTCTAAATATCTCAAAACAAACATTCCCAGCGAGCTCGAACCATTCGAAAATAGGCGAAGAAAATTCAGTAGCATTTTATTGTCAGGGAGGCGATTCGTTCGGTTTAATAGCTACGTAAAATTGGTACGATCGTCGACCAGAGCCGCCCGTCACGTCTGTAATCTTTCACGCACGAAGTGTGCATCACACTTACACGGTGGTATAATTTTCTGCGATGCCGACTTTATTTATTGAGCAAAAGTGGCTACAAAAAAGCTCGACATTGATACGAGTGATTGGGTTGTTTGGTATGTAGTTAGTGAAGTGCTTGTAGCTTCGATGATCTTCTGCTATTAGATCTCTGTCCACACGTGATATTCAATTTCTACCTAGTTTACGAGCCGTTACTTAGCTCTACTTTCAACTTACTACTTAATATGATCTATACTGTTCTGTGTTCTTATAAGATCACGTACAGTTATATACTTTGAAGATACATTTTGTTTTATTCGGTGTGTATTTTCTAAATTACTTGCAACTTCTTTATGCTTCGTCTTGGAATCTACCCGTGCAATATGCTTCTCTTAACTGATTTAGATTTTTCCGTTTTTTACCAAGATTACGAGCAGTTACTCACTTAGCGAATCTGTATTACTCCTGCTTGTTTTATTATAAGAAAAACAATTTGTCAGGATCATGCCATCAAATGTACATTCAGATATTTTACAACGGATATATATCCGAAATACGAATGAAAGATTGGCATTGGACCCCTCGTAGGCTTTCTCTTTTTAATTAATCGTTTTTGTAGCTCTCAACATCAAAGCAAAGGGTATTGGACTGACACAGATACGTTTTACAATTCGTTTAACATTGTATATACATACACATACCATTTATATACATATACCAAACATAATCTGAAGCCTTGCCTTTTGCAGAGATGTTTAAGTTATACTTTAAATATGCCGATTCAGTGTATCTATAAATGTTTAATTTTGCGGCAAATGTATATTTGGGGAATGTTGTACGGATTTTTCTTTTCTATTCGTAAGCACGTACATTTTTGTTACATTAGCCTCTTTAATTACCAGTCGATTTACTAATTTCAGTATCGTTTAAAATATCATGCGAGTTGACAAGAGGGTAATTATTTTACAGATGATATAGGTACCTAGGTGCCAACGTGACAGATGGCGAGTTAATTGTATTTTCATGTCATAGAATACATTTTCAGACCTTTAATGTATCTTCACCATGTTTGAATTCACCGTAAACATCGAGAACTTAATAAATAATAGCAGTAAATATCGGAAATAAATATTGATACATACACAGATTAAAACCTGGCATTACTACTTAAACTAAATGGCCGACTCATTACGTAGATTTATACCCTCCAAAGTGGATTTATAACACCCTTATTATATCCACCCTCAGTCAGGTAACAATATACCCATTTAATAAATCCGGAAAATAAGTAATCCATTATTTTGATTTTTAAAAGTCAAACATTAAAATCGACGGCATCTGAATATAAATTTAGACATCTCGATTGCCAGAAATGATTACTTTCCTCCTTCGGGGTCCAACGAGTGGCAAATACGTGACAACGGCAGATTGTAAAATTGTTATTCTAAGCATGTTGAAGAACCCGTCCGGAATTACGAAAATTGTTTCTCAGATAAAAATATCCGCGTTTTGTCGGAACTAGACGCGGATATATTGTGTCAAGTGGTTACGGAGCGAGTCCACCCGGCTAATACTGTGGCAATCTAGATTTTACTTTCCAGCCAATAAGCTGTAACGTTACGAGGTACCAAAAATCTGTTTGAAACTGGAATATTTTTATCGAAATATTCTGACGATCTCTGCCTGAATATACTCGACTGTAATATTAACTTACAATTTTACTTTAATTTTGACTAAGCTTACGTGGAATCAAAACAGTACTGCATAGCTTTTCGAAGTTACGAGTCACTATTTTAAAGAGAAAAATGTTATTTATTATTAAGTTAAATGTGTTAATCTCAAATCAAAAACAATCCAAGTCCAACGTTTCATCCGAATCCATCTGTTCTCCTCATTTATTACAATCATATTATTTATATAATAGGTATACTGAATTTATGTAGATACAAATATGTATGTATACATATTCTAATTGGGTCTCTGCAGTAATATACAATCTGTAATATCGATTTTTACAGGTGATTTACTAACACCACGCGGGGATCGCGTTTATTTTCACAAATAAAATACATAAATTTTCCATTTTGAGATCAGCACATGGTACAAATACGAGTGTGATACGAGAATTTAGATAGTATTATATGACATAAAATTTTTCAGTTATACATACCAATTATCATCATCATCATCATATCATCACGCCAAGTCCGCAACGGGGTAGGCAGAGAGTATAGAGCGCCAGTTCTCTCTAGACTTGCGTACCTCTTTCGCTTCGTCCACATTCACCAATTATCCAACAAAAAATATTGTAATATCAAACCCCACATAAAATGATCAATATAATATCTCACGCGATAATGAGCACAAAATGACGCGATACTTTCGCTGGAAATATTATGAGAAAAGTTATTATGAAATCTCTCCTCTAAGTACGAGGTAAGTAGTAGGCTCATCGGGGACACGTTACACCCGGTATAATATTTGAATATACGTACAAGAGCGGCTTATAATGAATGTAACATGAGCATTATGGATGTCGGCTCGAGAAAATGAGTGGGCTGTAATACTTACTCTTGTTCTCTTAGTTAACTGAACCAACGGCTTTCCCGCAGTGTAAATATGCACAGATACAGTCAGCAATTGTAAAGTTCCTGCATTGCTCACAAACAACTAACTGCTGTATTAATGGCTACATAAAACTTTGTTTGCTAAATAAGTAAATATAGCAGAGTATACAGGTTGTTCCCGGTTTGAACCCTTGGGAGATTCTCGAAATCGCTTAATGGAAACTTATGATCTAAAGCAGGCTTTATGTAGAACAGACGCCTAATAAAATGCTGAGCTAACTTATTTTTATTACAGTTGTTTTCTCACCTACGAATAGTACCTACCTTGTAAACTATCGTGTGCTATACGTGAGAAATGTAGAGATAGATGTGTTAGCATTTGAGATATATATATATATTTATAGCCATGGAATGGGTAGCAAGTAGGCATGTAATTAAAGCCATCGATTAAATGGGAGTTAGGAAAAACCTGTCAAGTTTAAAAAAGAGCAAAAGTTATAAAACATTTTATACATGCCAACAGCTGGAGGGTGGCAAACGGAAGGAGATGCCGACAAGAATCTAGCTTGTAAATATTTGATAATCGTTTGCTTATAATCAAGCGGAAAGGATTTTTCCACAGAGAAGATGAATATGGCATATATAAATCTATCGCTGTCACCCTCTTTGATTATTCAAGAGTACGAAGGGACCATCATTGCCATTATTATTAATGATAACGGCACGACATACCAATGCCTCTGGTTTAAGTCATGTATCAAGCTTTCCAGGGATCCTGACTGACCTGAATGATCTCTATAGATGTTTAATGGGCAACTGGTACCGACAGCTTAACGAGCTATACCGGACTAGAAGGGCAGTAACTGCCTTTCATGTCTGTTAGTATTTTACTAGGTAACTGTTCGTATGGATAACAACTAACGCGCATTTCTATGCTTAAATTTGATGTGCAGACGTAATTATATCACGATTTAATTTTTTTTTTACTTTACTATATATTTTCTAAGTTTTCTTTTCTTTTTCATATAAATCTTTAATATTATATTTTTATTTAAGATTAAGTTTTACAACATTGGACCTAATCGTGAAATATTATTAGATACCCTGAAAAGGGTTCGCTATGGCCTAGCCTTTTAGAGGCTATTTACTTTCGTTATAGACTATATTTTGCATTTAAAATATATTTTACATAACATTATTTTTAATAAATTTCACTCAATTATATAATTATTCTAATAAAATTAACGAAAATCTAGCTCCATTCGTTTATTTTAATCAAAACGTAAATGCTGTGAATTTTAGAAATTGGATGTAAAATTTTGATCTCAAATTAATTGTGATGTGCCAGCAATACAACTATTGCTAGCACATCACAATGTACTAATATTCTCCCAGACTCAAATCCTAGCTAGAACAAATATCTACCCAACGTCACTGCTGACGATGTGACGTCGTTTACTCGATCGACTGCAGCTTAACCACGAAGGTCGTCTTGCTTACAGAGCAAGAGTCAGTTCCATTTGTGAAATTGTTTATTGTAAGTTGACTCAATGCTATCTTCTATATTGCTTCTGAACAGTCAATAGTAATCAAAACTGCAGTCTTCTCGTTTCAAGGCATTCCAAATATTACTTTAAATTTTTTATGAGTAGGTATTCTTACAATTTCAGATTTAAAAAGGTGTCTTATATTGTTTTAACCACGAGTTTAAGGTTGGTGACTCATAACTCTCGACGGGAACTGGAACCTGTACATTTTGCAATTGACTTTTTTTTAATATTGTTTGCCAACACACTGGTGACAAACAAGCATGACTATTGAAAAACAGGCCACATAAACTCCTATTGATCTTATATTTAAATCATATTTATGGTAAACATATTTTCAGAAGTCTAAGATCCAAGAAATAATTTAATATGTTACATCAAATATTAATGTCTCACAGTGCGAAGTCAAGCCGCTTACGTAAAAGTAACTTGACCCAACCGTAATGCAGTTCCTTTGATTTATTCCCCTCATAAACATACCTAAATGTTTCAATTTGAATACATCCTTATTTCATGTCCTCTTAAAGGAGAAAAACATACGGTTATAAAAATATTCTCATTTTTACGTGACTTACATACATGTTGATAAAATATCTATATATTTTCTAAGTGCCGATACTTTTTATGCTTTTCAAAGATTTAAAATACCGTGTGTGTTTATTAAATGCAATAAAATTATTAATGCAACATTATGACAAGATTATACACAATCTAAGTGTTGAACATAGTATATGCTTTCGACTAGAATATTTATATATATCCTCACGCCTTCTCATAAGGGTCCCCAAAACAGAAAAGTAAAAGATCAGAAGTAAAACTATATATAAAAATTTTTAAGTTTTGCGCTTAATGTAATAAAAACACAGGTATTCGAAAAGAAACTAATGACTATACAAATAAAACTCGTGGAACAATAATGAAGAAAATAAAGTTATCATGTATTTAAACAAAGGAGTAAAATTAAAACTCATGTTTCGGAGAGGGGAGAAAGTTTCTCCTTACTTTAGATTAAGAATTTCTTTTCATAAGGGTGTTTTTCCGATACTAATTTAGAACTTGCAGCGTCTCATTTGCCTTCACGTCGGGAATGTTTGAGAGGGTGTCGTTGAATTTTCAACTCTAAAGCCAACAGAGAAACAATTTTGGCTGTGTCACACGGAACCTTATAAAGTTTGCCCTGACTTTATACCAGCAGCACTAACTTCGCCGTATGCCAAGACAAGTAGATGTCGCAAAACCGATATAGTAACTTAGCTAATCAATAATGCATACCCACAAGTTGACAGTTACATAAGCTTAGAGTTCTTATATCTACAGAGTGTTTATTTCATATCATAACAATAAAATTGGTCCCGGAGGTATACTGGGCGTAAAATATGTTAAAATATTTAGCAATGATTGCAAGTTCGAATCCCAATTAAACCAATACGTTTTTTGCGAACTTATTGTGAACCGTAAAGCTAAAAAAATCTGCATACGTTTGAGATTAAAACCTTGAACGTATGTCTTGTTTGAAAAATGGCTATGGACTCGGCACCTCTCTCTCTTTGACACCTAAATATATCTCTAGAAGTGCAGATCTTCAGAGGGATGTTTTTCATTTCTCTCTAAATGACCTACTTTTTGACTCAGGATATATACACAATAATCTTAGTTTATAGGAATAGGGTTGTTTCAAGTGTTTCCGTAATGAGGTTCTTCAAGAGAGAGGGCATAAAGTCTCAGACGGTCGTTGAGGCGCGAATGATACCCCTTCTGTTGCAAGGATCCAAAGAAAAAATAATAATAATCATTTAGAATACAGATCTTTAATTTCTTTTTACATTGCTACTCTTAACATTTAATAGGTTTTTATGTGTTTATTTAGGCTGGCAATGGGGCAATTGTCATTGTTGCTTAGACATTAAAAGACCCTATCCCCGCCAAATGAAGAGGTCAACACTGGATGCGATGCAATATGGGTATTTCACGCTCATAACAAGAAAATGGGCTACTAATGTTGACGATATCATTTAATAGTATTCTTATCTTACAATATTACATGTTTCAAGCTTGTCATAATATATATATATCTTCACGCATTCCCATAAGGATCCCTGAAGGGGTGGGCAGAGGTGTGTAGGTAGTGAGTACCCACACACATATATTTTCCGTCGGAGAAATGTGCCAATATGAAGGATGGCCTCAAGGACGACTTTACATATTATGTCTTTTGAAATTCTTCCCAAACGTATACTTTAAAGGTTTCTATTCAATATATTCCTTCACTCTAAACCTCCTGGTGTGACTAATCACTGTACTTACGTTCAGAAAAAAACTCATTGGTACAGTCGGGATTCGAACTTGCGACCTTTGCGTCGCAGGCAACTGCTCGAACCACTCGGCCACCACGGCTTCACCACGGCTTCTATATATATATAATAAAAATTAAATAATTAAAAATATATATATGATATATATGTGTGTGTGTTTTTTTTTTTTTTATACAACAAGAGTGGCAAACAAGCATACGGCCCACCTGATGGGAAACGGTTTCCGTAGCCTATTTACGCTCACGATACCGAAGTATCGCTTGCGCGTTGCCACTCTGTGTTCGGAGAGTTATAGTGTGTTGGCAGCATAAGGTTTAATCCCTCTGCTTCCAACACAATGTAACAATCCTCCCCCCTCCCCAAGGAGCCGGTAAGCCGTGGTGGCCGAGTGGTTCGAGCAGTTGCCTACGACGCAAAGGTCGCAAGTTCGAATCCCGACTGTACCCATGAGTTTTTCTGAACTTAAGTACAGTGATTAGTCACAACACGAGCTTTACGGTGAAGGAAAACATCGAGAGGAAACCTGCATACGTCTGAGAAGAAATTCAAAAGGCGTATGTATAGTCGTGCTTGAGTAACGGCGATGGACTCGCAATCTGTCACGTTGGCACCTAATATACCTCTGGCGGAAAGTGGGTGTGTGGGTATTACCTATACACCTCTGCCTACCCCTTCGGAGACCCTTGTGGGAAGGCGTGAGGATATATATTATTATAACATTTATTCGGAACAATATATTGCTTGGGGAGAATTAAAGAAATGTAGGTAAGACTGAGGTTTACCTTAAATTAACCTCTATAACAACTATAAACCACAAGCCCACGTATCTATGTTCCATGAATTTTCCATATTCATTTTACTTTGCATTTAACAATATGAGTAGCTAATAAACTAATTCAACTTATAACAAGCAATATGAGTTTTAATTAATCACACAGTGAAGGTAGTAATTAAGAGCTAGCAATTAAGAGCTAGCTCTAGTGCATAACGCTAGCGTTAATTATGTTTTTGCATACACTATAGAATTACCTGTCGCGTGTAAAAGGAGCTTGCTTACATGGCTTAATATCTTTGCTCTAGCTTCCACCGTCTAAAGCAAGTCATTTTCTTCGACATAATTAACAAGCATTTAACTACGTTGTGAATATCTTTTCAACGGCATCTGCCGTTCAAAATGACACCGAACCTGCTTAATAGATAATTTTCAAGAGCTCGGCTAGTGTATGTAGAGCAGTGTCTATGCAACAGGAGAGGAACGGCTCGTCTTTTATACTGCTGGTACAGTTTTATCATATGGCGTGGTGGCCAAGTGGTTCGAGAAGTCGCATGTAACGCAAAGATTGCAAGTTTAACTCCCTGAGAAACGCCGATGGACTCGTATTCTGTCACGTCGACACCTTAATATATTTTCGGCGAGAAGTCGGTGTCCAACTCTGCCTACCCCTTCGGTAACCCTTGGTACTTTATTTCCCTGAAATTGTGTTTTAAATGACGTCTCGATGACGGCACAATAATTTCGCTCGCAAAGACAAAAGCAATATAAAATTGCCAATGAAATTAAATTGGTTCTATATTTGATCATTTTTTTACCACCAAGGTAGCAAACAAGTTTGCGGTCAGCCTGATAGTAAACAGGTATCGCAGTTATTAAAGCTTGTCTTTTACCATCATAGACATAGCACAGCTATTATTAAGTTAGTTAAACGAAGCAAATGAGCGCTGAATTCCGCGCAGTACATCAAACAAGGGGAAAGTCCAGTGCACCTTTATAATAAAGCACTTCTCGGCGTATATTCAGCAACAGCTGGCGACAATGTGCTAAGTTCTGGTATAAATCAAACCCTTTTAATGTTCCTGTGCTATCGGTCTCGTTTGGGTCAAGTGAGTAAAAGTGATTTACAGTGGTCATAAGGCGAACTAGCTATATTGGTTGTCAGCACCCTTCAGTTTCGTGTTGGAGTGTAATAAACGCCACCCTATGGCGTGTCGTAACAAAAGTGAGTCGGTTAAACAATATTCCCTTTGAATAAATCAAACCCTTGTATTGGTATTTGTGGCTTCGAGGTCTCGGCTCCAGTGTGAATGAGTTTGGTTGACTAGTAGGTACTGTTTTGTTATTTATACGATATGATTTCTCGGTTATTTTAACCGAGGGTTCATGGCGGTTTTGATCTTTAAATTCTGGTTTGATGAACCCTACTTAGGTGGACTAGAGTCGGTAACGCGTGAGCTATATCCTTGAAGTTGCACGAATCCCTAAGTAATCGTTTACCGTCAAGAGGACCGCATTCTCATTTCTTACCATAGCAGTGTTAAGAAGACTTTTAAATAGATAGTTATTCAATAAATCCCAATGTATTTAATCCACTCAACGCCAACTCAAAACCCACTTAATTTGAAACAGTCTCAAAGAGACTGTTTCAAATTAACTATTGCCATGTAATTGAACCTGAGATGATCGGATTGGCGGTCGCTAAAGTTGACCAAGAGTTAGGCAACTTTTGTAGTTGTTACCTAGGTACCTTTTTGAAATTCGCAAGAGTTCATTACATCTAGTTTTGTCAAAACAACCTAAATACGCTTTTGTTTTACATTCCAATATTGCAGCCATCTCGTCATTGGCGTACAGTTCGGGTAACTTTGAAACCCTACTGTTCTTATGCTGAATGATTGAATAATTCTTTTTATTATGAAATATTTAGATATGTTGGATATAACGTGAAGATATTGTGTTCCACTTTTCCAATCCACTCGATGTCTGTTCAGCACATCTGTAACTAGAATAAAACCATGTAATTTGAACGATTCTGACGATTTGTGAAAAGAGTCGTTGACAAAAGCTAGTAACAAGGTGTACTGTATATTTTAAAGAAACTTAACTAACTTAAGTATTTAATTTTAATTAACTTAAATTCCCGCTCATTTGACTAAAATAATTTTACTAGCCCCGTGTTAAGTAAAACAAACACATTGTATGAGCGTGTAATAAACGCAGAATAAAAATTATACCAAATTTCAAATCGTTACCTAAATTGAGATACAGAAATAGTTTAGACAAACACACTGAAGCGCGTCTATAATGGTACATTTTTGTAGATTTAAAAATAGTTCAAGAAATAAGTTCTACTAACGAAAACGTCCCTTTTCGCCCCCTTCGACGTTCAAACGAAAAAGGCAATAATAGTTGGAAAGTTTTCTTTAAGGAGAAAGGTAATTCTCTGAGGGTCCGTCCAGTTGGTTTACTTAGTATTAGAGAAGTTTGCTTAGGCCCGGCCAACACTAGATAATAACGTAATATAAATATTTCAGATCGGAATCAAATTCGACCGGCAACCACCCGTTTGCTTACTTCACCCCACTGATAAAGCAATTACTTTCCTATTAAGTAAGTTATGTGTCTTGTTGGAATATTATTTCAACCATCGATAACGAGCAGTAACAATACGAAGGATATTTAAGTGCCATCATTTTCTGTTATAAAGAGTCGTTTACATTGCCCGTATTTTTTTTACTGCAAAGATGGCGAACCAACAAACTTTATATTGAATGGAAAAGCCTAAGGAACGGGGAAGTAAAAAATAAAAATATTTTATTTCTCACCACAAATAAGTTATTATCTAAATTACATATTTTACAATAATTTATATTTAAAGGTGATGACAGCGCAAAATCGACTCAGTTTGATTGATGGTTACTTTACCTACCGCGTGAATACAACACTAACCTGCAGTAGTAATATTCCTTGGACTATTTATTTTTAGGTACGCGTGAGTACCATCCCGAATGGACCTGGTATTATAATCGTCCAAAGACAGCACTACATACCGCTAAACGATTACCACCAGTCGGGCCTTATGCTTTTTGTCTTCTGCAATGTAGAGATATTTACTGCCGTAACGCCAATTTGAAACGAGGGATTGCGAGTGCCCTACTTTCTTTATGTACATATTATATGATAAAGGCTTAAATTAATGGCGTTCGAATATACGCCACTAAAAGCGCTAAGCATTAAATTTTCACACGAAGCATTTGCATTATATATGTTTGTATTTTAATCTGTTATAGGAGTTTTAGGCCATCGCAGTATTGTTCTACCTATAATTAAAACTTACTTCTTAATAATTGTACTTATATATATAATAAAAAATATCTCTGGAGGAGTGTGTAGGTAGTACCCACACACCCACTCTGGGTGTGTGGGTACTACCTACACACTCCTGCCTACCCCTTCGGGGGCCTTTCTGGGAAGGCATGAAGGTGTATATGTATATAAAACATTATATTATTGGTTTGGTATTTTCATTAAATTAGAGAACCGTGGTGCCCACTTGGTTTAAGTAGCCAAATGCGAATACGAAAAAAAAAAGATCATATTGCGCTTGCGTTTGAGAAGAAAATTAAGGATGTATCAAATAAGCCTGAAAAACGGTGATGGTCGCGCCATCTGTCACCTAGGAATGTATATCCGGCGAAACAGTGTGTTGGGATATCTCAGCCTACCTCTGAGGCGACTTTTAGCAACTCTAAGAACTAACAGCGTTCTTAGAGTATGCAAATGTTTATACCAAACATAACTCAAATCATAGCAGTCCTCAGCACTGGTTCATAATTTCCGCTAAACATCCATTATAGACGAACACCAAATTGCTAAACTTCACTCGATTAACGTTACGTAAGCAAATTCAAATTTAACTCCTTTTCCTCTTTCTTCTTTCCAAGACGAACACGTTTTATTTGCCGAGTTTTCCTATTAAAATGTCAAAAGGTACTGACATATTATTTAAAATATGCAATGGATAAAAATCCTATAACGAATTTTTTTACAAAAAGCGTATTTAAAGAAATTCTACATTCATTTGAATCACATGAATGTAAACGAATGTTTTACAGCTGGATATAGTCAAATAAGAATGATGAGGCAAGCATTTTACAGTTAAACTTCTCTAACTGTTATAGTTAATTTCATTTTAAAAAATCTGTCTCAAATATTACCGAAATATTTTCATAAATACTCAGATACAATAAATACAGCGCTGGAAGTTGGATATAATAAGTTTTAACGTAAAAGCTACGTAAACATAACACGAGAAATGTGTGCATATCCAGACTTAGTCACAGCAAAGCGTGCAACGCAAAGCACAAAAATTGGTAAGGATGGATCTATGGAGGTTTACTACTCAATCACGCGCCAGCGACGGGACAGATTTCGAACAGAGATTAACGCTGGCTACCCTTCATCCAGGAATGATATCACCATCTGCGTAAGATCTTTGCTTGACTTTTGAGTTTTATCTCACTTTATCTTATGGCTGCTTCTCCATACTGTTTATTATGTATACCGATTTACTATTTACGTTCTCAATATCCTCAATTGAGAATGTGCAGTAGGTATTTAGAATGATGGGGCTTCAGCATTAGCAGTATTAGCGAGTAATATTGCATCCATAATTCAAGAATGGTATATTATGGTCGCTGGCCAATACTATTGACTCTTGAACAACTTATTTAGACTAACATAAAATTTTAAAATACTGGAGTTTTTTTTAATCATAATACATACCGAATTATTTATTTATTGCACCCTTAGAAACAACATTTTAGAAAAGTTAAATTCGTCAGTGTTACCTAAACAAGTCTAAGAATTTGCATTGTTAATATTATTGTTCGCATCTCGCCTGTCTAATTATGAAGACAGCATTCAGTAACATCAGCTCTGTGGTAAAATTTAATCATATAATTGCGTTGCATGACTTGAATAGACGTCATTAACGCTTATTGGAAACGAAGGCATTCATTAGAGAAATTTTTCGGTTCGAAGTTTAAATGAAAGAATATTTTATACACATATCTCTTATAGAATAAATACTTACATGTTTTCCCACAAAAATTATATGTAGTAATAGGAAAAGGGCCCACGTTTCTCCGGATATATTTGGCTGCTAACTCCAGGACACGACTATACAGTCGGCTTTGAATTTCTTGTCAAACATTCTCATTCCGTCCCCCTATTTAGCTGGTAGTGCGCCAGATCAGTGAACTTATACGCGTAGTTTCTTAAAGATGTATTTTCACACTTTCCCGCATAAGAAGAGTCAGTACACTTCTGTACTTTTGTGTCTAAATATTTATAAGATATATACTAAACTTAACTGAAAGAATCCCAGCGGTACCAAAAAGTTTTTCTAAATATAAGCACAGTGATTAGTCACATCACGAGCTTTACGGTGAAGGAAAACATCCATACGTTTAAGAGGCAATTCAAAGGCATGTATGTATAGTCGTTCTTGAGTAACGGCGATGGACTCGCCATTTGTCAAGTTGGCACCTAAAATTTATCCCTGGCGGAAAGTGAGTGTGTGGGTTCTACCTATACACACAAGGCATGAGGATATATTATTATTATAGCTGAATTTAAAGAAACTCATATTCGACCACCTCTGAAACTGCATAGTAACTACAATTTAATATTCAAACGATACGAACCTTGTGGCCAGAATACGGCTATAAATTTGCGCCGACCAAACAAACCTCGAGCAATCATGATAAAATTACAGAACTTCCTAAAGCAAAATATGTAATCAGCTAATAAGGAGGAACGGCCCATTACGGATTTCCTTCTTCAAAGAGATGTATGCCCGAGGGGTTTTTAAGACGAAAACCAATCACACGTGTTCATGTGAGGTATAATGCTGCTGTAAGAAACTTTGATGAGTACCAATTTAAATTTCAGATCGTTCAGAATAAATTTGCAACGTAAATACCCTTTCGTGTTGATCCTCGGCTACTTTTATTTACTTGATGAAATACGCTCTATTTTGATGCCAACTCTATTAACCCTATTTTTGAACCTTATCATTTGAATTTTCAAACGTGATTAATGAATAAAATTTAAGCTTTTTTTACACAACAACAGTGAGTAGATGATATTAATAATATAATTGATGGTTGCAAAAGAAAAAGTTTTATGTAAGTGTTATATTTTTGGTTTTTAAGTTTTTTGATATTCACATATATTACCTCGCTAGGGACATTTTATTTTAATTTATCGTGTGCTTAATATCTTCTATTATTTAGTTATTTGCAAGAACCCCTAGTTTCTTCCCCTAAGCTTCTCTACTGTATATAACTAGATAGATATACAGTAAAGAAGCTTAGAATGCTATGCATACCTCCGATATCGGCCTGAGACCGAATGGAACGTGAAATTAATAGCACTTGATGTAATTATCGAAGGCCTTCAAATTAAGTAAGGTACCATTAGCGTTGAATGCATCGTCGTAAAATATATTGAACATTTGATAAAAGATTTACGAGCAAATAAATGTAAAATAAATTACTCTTCGAGGCTTTTACAAATATTTTAAATTGCCAAGCGTGCCCAATTTCCAAGTATATATTTAATACTAGCTGTGCCCGCGACTTCGTTGGCGTCGACGGCTTTTTTATCTTTAAAATGTTTTTTTTTTCAATAAAAAGTATTCTATGTTACTTCTAATACCTCCAAGAATTAACAAAGTACAAAGTTTTATAGTGATCTCTTAAGTAGTTTTTACGTGAAAGCGTAACAAACAAACTTACATTCACATTTTTAATATTAGTAAGAAGAAAAAATATTCTCAGATTATAAAATTGATTATGTATGATTGTCATTTCGTAATTTCATTTCGAAACGCCAAAATATGTTTAATATCATTTTATATAATAGCATAATTAATTTATTGGTAAATTGAACGGAAAGAAATATGTATGTTTGTAATAATTTATATGTAAGTGCATAATATTATCATATCAGTCATCGACCACTTTGAACAACACGAACTTTATAGCCATACTTGAGTAACGACGATGTACTCGCCATCTGTCATGTTGGCACCTAGCGAAAAGTGGGTGTGTGGGTACTACCTAATCACCACTGCCTACCCCTTCGGCGACCCTTGTGGCGCGAGGATATATTAATGCATTATTTTTCCATTTCAGTTATTAAGCCATTTGTTAAATTGGTAGTTGTAACATTTATTATCGCAATGTTAGTTCAGGTGCGTATCCAAAGTACTAACTTCATATATACTAATATATTTAAGTATTACTAAGCCAGAACCACGTGTGAGCAAAGCCTTTGTTCACAAATTGAATCATGAGGCAGCCATAATTGATAAATTAATCGTTAAGTATACCTGTCTCCCTTTTAGAGTTCCTGCTCTTTGCGCAAGTAATTTAATATTCGTAGTATTCACGGGTGATGTCGCCAATTAGGCGAGTGTATCGAATTAATCGCCGTGTGTTGCCATGTGTTGAACTAAAGTGTACTCGATCGATCAGCCTTGTACAATGTGAGAATGTGGCTCCAGTCTTCCGTAATAAAGGAACTAACCTCTAATTTTTCAGTGTGGTGTTGGTGAAATAGGTTAAGCATTTTTCTTATAGTAACGTTTTTTTTATATATCTTCACTCCTATAATCATTAAAGAATTAGATAGAAAAGGTAGTACCAATAGGTATAGTATTGCCTACGTATTGCGTATGTTTTCTACGGATATCGATTGAACTTGACAGACTTTTTGATATTAAATATTGGCAGATATTATTATAGTACTTTCCCCACAGTAAAGTTCGTGGTTTGATAAATCAACGTTCACTGAAAAGCTTACAGGCCATCAAAGTATGATGCTACAATATTTCCAGCTCATTATCGAAACCACTCAGCCACCTCCCTTTACTATAATTTGAATACTACAAAAGCAAACAAACATCGGGCCTGTCTGAAGGATAGCTGTCAATATAGCCTTTGAATCCTAGCCATACAAAGTTGTAACTCGCACGTCTATTGCGAAAAATTGTAAAGCATAGGGATGCACGAATCCCTCTTTTGTCACAACTGCCATTCTTTGTGGAGTTTTGCGGCAAGTATAAGAGTTTCAGAGCGAAAGTTTCAAATAGCACTTAACTGCACTCGACACCTTAGATCTTTATATACCTTATCCAGTTTACCAAGTCGTAGATACTTTTCTAGTTAGATGGAACCATTGCGATGTACAATATCGTTGTAGCAAGTAGAATTACACACACACAAAAATTACCAGCGTAACGCAGTGCCACGTCGGGTATATATCAAGAAATATACAGAAATAGTAGAAGTTGAGAGATATGGTTCTACGGATTCTGGACTAACAGACCACTTGTCAAACGATTTTAGTCACTATCTCTGGATCATAAAAGCTCATTTAGAGTTAAAGTATCTTGTATAAAGCAGAACTTTTTATTTAGTTGCAATTTTGCACTCTGGACACAATGGAACCGGAGAACGCGCCATCAATTATCAAGTTTGACATGGCCACTGCGAGCTATGTCAACACCCGTTATATTGCTGGTTTAAACTGAACCGCCTGTATTGTTTGTTGTTGTTTAAGAAATAAACACTAGGCATAATATGACCTATGACATGACATTGTGATGGTGAACAGTTTACATTCGGTCACAAGACCTATAATAGTAATTTAGAATATTAAATATTATGCAGTGTATTGATTGCTGAATAATAATTAACCTAAAATATATTTAGCTCACTCGGACACTCAAGAATTCCCTTCCTCCCCATTAAGTCGGGCACCCATCAAGAGTTCTCGAAACCGGCGATCGTGTATGAAGAGACTGATGAATATGGACGAAGCGAAAGAGGTATGTACGTAAGTCTAGAGAAAACAGGCGCTCTAGTCTCTCTGCCTACTCCGTTAGGGACTCGGCGCAATGATATAATAATATATAATAATAATAATAATAATATATAATAATATATCCTCACGCCTTCCCACAAGGGTCCCCGAAGGGGTAGGCAGAGGTGTATAGGTAATACCCACACACCCACTTTCCGCCAGAGGTATATTAGGTGCCAACGTGACAAATGGCGAGTCCATCGCCGTTACTCAAGCACGACTATACATACGCCTTTGAATTTCTTCTCAGACGTATGCAGTTTTCCTCTCGATGTTTTCCTTCACCGTAAAGCTCGTGGTTTGACTAATCACTGTACTTAAGTTCAGAAAAACTCATTGCTACAGTCGGGATTCGAACTTGCGACCTTTGCGTCGCAGGCAACTGCTCGAACCACTCGGCCACCACGGCTCTCATATAATATGATGATGACATATTTAGCTATTTTCCGTTAGCGTGTACTGATATATATAGCGTATAGCGTGTATCTATCGGTATGATTGTGAGATATTTTCTTTATTACCATTCTCATATCAGCGAAAATACGTTCACTGGTGAATATATATTTAATATATAGAGATTTACTTCCCTTATATATTACCACGACGATCTGTCAAATGGCGCCTGCAACTTACGTTTACATTACATTATCCCAATTCCGCCTGCGAACTGGGCTCGGTCTTAAGCCTTCATTCTATATTCCGACCTTTCATATAAGCATAATAATTTATTATTCTTATTCAAATATATAAGTTACGCCAAAGTATATACGTATAAAATTATTGGTAAGAATAAGTCATGAAATGTTGATGATACAAATATAAATTTTTTTTTCTGGAAGAAGTTGATGAACACGTCTCAATTAGATGAAATGTATTGAACAATGAAAAATGGGATCGTTTTCTATACTGGCGAGTTTGTGTGAGGAGACATATGAACATTTAGATGAATATGAAGTTTAAGAGTACAGATACTCTACTTTATTTGGGTACCCGGTATGTGCAGTAGGTTATATAATACTTCTGAGATGGATTCCTTAATGGAACCACCATTTTAGGCATCCTCCTCAGAACTATAAATTGGTCTGTACTTCGATAGCCCGATAGCGTGTTAAGCGTTGCTGATACAGCTGGCTGTTGGTTCATACAAGTAACCGATTTAATTTATTAACCTACCATTATTCTTATACAGCCGTGATGATCGAGAGGTTCGAGTTGCATTCAATTGGTTCAATTGCATGTTCAAATCTCGACCGTACCAATGAGTTTTTCCGACCATAAGTGATTAGTCACATCACGAGCTTTAGAGTGAAGGAAAGCATCGAGAGGAAACCTGCATACGTTTGAGAAGAAATTCAAAGGCGTATGATTCTCTCTAAGCATATGCACGTTTTTTCACAATTATTCCCTCCGTCGTGGCGTGATTAAGCACTGTACATTCAGAGAAACCCACCGGTACAGTCAGTATTCTAAATGTCAATCTAAGAGTTGTGAAGACTACACGGAACGGCATGCTTTTTAAGCAAATTGTATACTAATATTATTATATAATATTCTTCTTTTTGTCTGACTCTCAAGAAAAAGATCAAATATCATACATTATTATTTAAATCAACGGCACGCTAAAGCGTTAGTACTAGAATATGTACGAGTACCTATATTCTATAGTAGCGTTTCGACAATGACGGATACGTGTTCGCAGACCACGACACGTAGGTATTAGAAAACGCAGCAGAACGTGATCTCTGCATTCGGCGTTCACGAGCGGATGTGCGTTTGCTACGAGTCTACCGCTACGTCGTATGGGAGTCTACGCCGTAGCATGTAGCACCACTTCATTTAGAATCCTTTAATAACGGTATTGAATGATTTATGGATTTATGCGTACAACTTGCTGTATAAGAAACTGTTTCTTTGCTACGCGTCCGCACTTGATCTACTAACGGTTGTCATTAGTAAATAAGGCATTGTTAATATAACGACACAACTAACAGGATTAAGAGCCAGCCTTAAAATAACTTTCCCCCCAAATCCAAATCCTTCATTCGTCTTACTTAAAAATGTTTTACGGTCTCTAAGTGTATTCAAAACTTGAATTGTATTTGCCAAGAGCTGTAAAACGTAATCTCAAGTTATTTAGTACAGAAAAAAGCGACGCTGATGACGTTTACAGGTGAAACTTTTGCAAAATGTATAAAAATTGTTGGCAGAATCGAGTTTCAGTCTCTACGCTTAAAGAAATGGAGGGCAAATTTCTTCCGTTTAGTTCACGGATTAATTAATTGAAGCATAAGATTTACTGTCAAGTTAACGCGTGTAACATTACATACTTAAAAAAATTACAGTGATCACACCACGAGCTTTACGGTTTATGAAAACATCGAGAGGAAACCTGCATACGTTTGAGAATAAATTCAAAGACGTGTATAGTGCCTGACAAATGACTATCGTCACGCGGGCACCTAAATATAAATCTCTGCCTACTCCTTCGGGACGTTTGTGGAAAGGCGATATGTATGAAGGAAGATATCATAGTTTAGTTATCACATCTTAAATAATCAGAGTATGATCAATGTTTTTTACATAAATGTAGATAAAGCCGAAAAACATTGCAAACAAGCAACACAACAAACACGTCCATTTAACTGCGGATAACAAGTTGGGGCGAAAACAATATGTAATATAAAAAGATTCCAAGCCGTATAATAAGCATACTATAAGTAACTATGTACTTATAGTATGCAACACTCAGACTACTAAGTGAAACTACACCTTCTCAATGTAACGACTAGCGCAATTTCCTACAAAATCCCCCAGCGAATGCATTTAAATCGGCCCAGTTATCATTTATATTATAAACAAAGCAATTATCTGTATTGGGTCTATCTACGTGACTTACATAATTAGTCGCTACAAACAAAGGCAATTGCGTTCAGACCTTCGGGTGCTTCAGAATGATAATATTGGCCATCTGAATCGACAATATTTCCAACCAATATTTTGTATGAATATACATTATTTGCATAAAATTGAATAATAAAATTGTTGCGAAGTGAATCTTGTATTTCGTATTTTTATCGTGTCAATTCCACTTTTATGTCTGGACATCTGGTTTCCTTATATCTTATATAAAATTATTATTAATCTTAATGACTATTCAGGATAATCAACCAATCAAGAATACTTTTCTTCTTCTTACTAGAGTACTAATTAAATCTTATTAGTTTATTAATAGGTTTAATTAATTATAAAAAATGCGTAAAGCTTATGTATTCATATAAAACATTGCACTGAATATAAGTCGGTAACTTACTCAAATATCACGTGGCTTTAATCCATGGAGATTTTTATGGGAAAATACGAAGACACGATTGAAGTAGCCAGCATATCATATTACATTTAAAAAGTTCTTAACTTTTTGCAAACCCTTTTTGGAACGTTGCCACCCCTAACCCCAGATACAGCGTTAAGTAGACAAACAATATCCCTGTTAATTTTCTAATCCTTCTAACGCTCTTCAGAAGTAATTTGTTCCAGGCCGAAACTTGAATCCTCTCTCGAATACAATTATAGAACTCGGTATAAAACGTTCGTGGATTTTGGTATTATGCAGACTTTATTTAACCTTTAAGGCTTCTGGTTTCATCACTTTGATTATCTCTTGCTATTATTATTTGAGATAAAGTTAGTTTACCATATACTCTACATACCTATTCTTTGTATTGTCTCTTTAATAGTTGGCCGTGGTGGCCGAGTGGTTCGAGCAGCTGCCTGCGACGCAAAGGTCGCAATTTCGAATCCCGACTGTACCAATGAGTTTTTCTGAACTTAAGTACAGTGATTAGTCACACTACGAGCTTTACGGTGAAGGAAAACATCGAGGGGAAACGTGCATACGTCTGAGAAGAAGTTCAAAGGCGTATATATATAGTCGTGCTTGAGTAACGGCGATGGACTCGCCATCTGTCACGTTGGCACCTAATATACCTCTGGCGGAAAATGGGTGTGTGGGTATTACCTATACACCTCTGTCTACCCCTTCGGGGACCCTTGTGGGAAGGCGTTAGGAAAAAGAAAAAAAAAGTATTGTCTCTCGTAGCGTGAGTTCCGGGAACTTTTGCTACTTAACTGGTCAATGGCGAGACCTAGGCCTCCAGCCAGGTACTTTAGTACTAAGCAACACAGCTAAGGGCACCCCCTGTGGGGTACGAACCTCGGCTTAGGGCGTTGTTGGATCGCGAGCAAGGGAGCTGGGCTGGACTGGTAATTTTATTTAAATATTTTTTGGGGGCGGGATTTGCGCGTCTGGCTCGGCGCGGGCCGGCGTTTGCGGCGGGGGTCGGGGGGGGGGGAATTACGGCTTATTCGCGTCGAGCCTCGCAGGCGAGGACGGAGCAGTGGTCGGTGTGACTCTACATACCTACAGAGCAAACCTATTTCATATACTACTAAGTGAGAAGCATGCCCCCCTTTTAATAAGTGGTTAATGTCGCCAATTGAGACTATAAAGGCAAAAGCATTCACTTTCACGTTGCCGACTCTGCTCAAATATCTTTACACCCTTCTTGAAGACTTACCGTACTGTTTTATGTAGGAAAAATCTCAGCGGGGAGCTCATTCAACAAGTTGAGTGTACATGGGATGTTCATATGATAACGTTGGGGTTATTCTACAACCAGCACTGCCAGATGACTCATGGACTATCTCTAGAGATCCAAACACTTAAGACTCGGATTCTCGCTCCGGCCGCCGTACCGAGCAGACGTGTGCTCCCACCGCTCCCGCGCTCTGCGCCCGCTACGACCGGCAGAAGCCACACCCGCCGCTACGCAAATCGCCACGCGTTAGCTAGCCGCTACGCACCGCACGTGGTGATTGTTGGTCGCCTTTTTCAAGGCAACAACAATCACAATTCTTGTTTCTCGACAATAATATTTGTCCCCTTCTGGGAAAATCCACAGTTTCGTGGTCATTCGGTGGAAACCAAACGGTGCCAACGAAACCGAGTGGGGCGCTGCCCCGTTGCGCTCTTAGCCTTGCCCCTTCAGGGTAAGGCTACAAACGGACGGGACCAGGTTCACCGGCCTTGGGGTCTACCCTAGTCGCGCCTGGTCATCACCCACCGCCCACCCTACCTATTCCTTACCTCCTATCCTCCGGTGTTAGTTTGGGCACTGTCCACGGACTAGTGCTCTCTACACCGGAACTGTCAGGGACCCGCTGCACAATAAGACTGGCAGCGGGAATACAAGCTTAGGGCTCACACCATAGGCACACTCACCTCCCTGTCTACACCCGACAGGGATGGTTCAGTACACACCCCCGGGTCAACCCCCGGGGATCGGGACCCTTACGTTTAAGTCACCAGGGGTTTCTTTACGTGTTTCTTCCCCTGGGCGACCGCGCCCCGAAACACGTCTCCCTTACCGCCTTGCCCTCCCACGTCTGCATCCACCATGTCCACAAGTGTGGATCCCCAAACCTCACTGGCTTTTCTCGCGCGGCTCTTAGACGCCGTGCCCACCCTCCGCCGTCAATATGACGAGTACACCCGCGATATAAACGCGGGTACCCCCACTGCCGAGGTGACAGCAGCGCTCGACAAGAGCGCCATCATAGCCGTCACAAACGAGGCTAACAAGTCTCAAGACTCCCCCTTGTCCCCCGAATCTATCATTGTGGACTCTGAAATGGAGTCATTACAATCCGAGTCGTCCGAGGGCTCCTCGGACGAATTTACGCCCGTCACGGGCTCCAAGAAGCGCGCCAGACGCGCAAAAAAGAAGGAGGCTTCAACCTCACCTTCCCCTCCCACTAAAGCCCCCAAGACCGTGCCCGTGCCCTCCGCACAGTCCTCCTCGGTAGCCCCCTCCCTGGCGCCCCCCTCCCCCGCCCCCACGCCTCTCCGGAAGCCGAAGCCACTCAGGCTAGCCGGCTTTCCCCCGTCCCGCGACCCACGCGGCCCTCCTCGAAGAAGGAGCGCTCGTGTCCCCCCGTTTTCGTCCACACAAAGGCCAAGTGGACGGAAATCTCCGGTTGGTGCCAAACCAACCGCATAAATTTCACTCGCGCTACCGCCACAGCCGAAGGCATTAAGGTGCACCTCCCAAACTCGACCGATTTCCGAGCCTTCACGAAACTCCTGCAGGCCAGAAGTGTGGAATACCACACTTATGATCTGCCGGAGGACCGTTTACTCCGGGTCGTCATCCGCGGCGTCCCTTGTGAAATCGACACAGAGTCGATCAAAGAAGACCTCAAGGCTCAGAATGTCGCAGTGAAGGAAGTGCACCGCATGCACCGAAAAAATGCCGGAGAGGCATTTAACATGGTCCTCGCCATCTGCGAGAACTCCCCCGACGGTAAAGCCGTCTTCAAAATAAAAACCATATGCCACCTGTCTGGCATAAGGGTTGAAACCCCCCACAAGGGTGGCCCTATAGGGCAGTGCCACAACTGCCAACTATACGGGCATGCATCGCGTAACTGTAACGCAAAACCCAGGTGCGTTAAGTGCCTGGGTGATCATGGGACGAGCGACTGCTCGCGCCCTAAGGACCGCACACTCGCCGACTCGCCTCCTAGTTGCGTGCTTTGCCGCCAGGAAGGCCACCCGGCCAATTACAGGGGCTGTCCCAAAGCCCCCAAACCCAGACCGGTCGTGGTCAAGAGGGCGGCGGCCCGCGAATGGCGTAACGCCCCCCCCGCGCAACCCGCCCCACCTCGACCTTCCCCGTGGAGGGCCCTCCCTCCGAGGGACTTTCCACCCCTCCCACAACCTGTCCCCTCAGCGGCCTCGAGCCCGCAGATTACACCTCTGCAGTCGCTCACCACCGCCAAACCTCAACAGCCTCAGCCCCAGGCTGCTACTCCCCCGCGTAGACCCCAGGCGGTCCAGCCCACTTCATCCCCCTCTGAAACCTCCGCCAACATGGCATTCCTGGCGGATCTTTTCTCCACCGTCAACCTCTCAAGGGTTAACGAGATGGCACGAAGCCTCAGGGCCGTCCGGAAGGACCCTCTGGCCCTCCTCAAGGTGCTCGGCGACCACGCCGATGTATCGGAGTCCCTGGCTACCTTCTCGTCCAACCAATAATGGACTCAAACGTAAGCAGCAGAATCAAACCCCGATCACTTTCAACTTTCAATTGGCTACTTTAATGCCAACGGCATTCACAGCCAAAAGGAAGAGATCGCCGCGTTCCTCCGCGACAACAATATCGACGTTTTCTTAGTGCAGGAAACCTTCTTGAAACCATCACACCGAGACCGTAGAATTGCAAACTACTGCGTAGTTCGCAATGATAGATCTCGATCCGCCCTCGGCGGTACTTTGATCTATTACAAGAGGTCCCTGCACTGTATCCCAATCCAACCGCCAACCCTCTCCCACATTGAGACCTCGATCTGTCGATTAGGAATGACCGGCCATCAGCCGATCACGATAGTCTCTGCATACTGTTCCCCAGTTAACTCAACGGCCGATATCAAAGCCGATATCAAAGCCCTTATCAACCTCAGTAGCTCGGTTATTATCGCGGGCGACCTGAATGCCAAGAGCGATGCTTGGAACAGCCACTCACGAAATAACAGAGGACGCCAATTGGAGGACCTCAGCGGACTCCTCCAATTCGACGTCATTGCGCCTATGCACCCCACCCACTACCCTGAGAACATCAACCACCGACCGGACGTACTAGACATTGCGATCCTCAAGAATGTGAACCTCCGTTTGCACTCGCTGAGGTCGCACGACGAATTAGATTCCGACCACCGACCTGTGACCTTAGCGCTCTCCCCCCGACTAGGCCCCCCGGACTCAGGTCAGCCCCCGCCTCAGAAAAAGATAACAGACTGGAGAAAACTGGAGGAACTCCTCAAGTCCTCTTCATCTGTTCACTTAGATAGTATCCTGCCCCTCATAGAGTCGGCAGCCGACACTCAAAAGGCAGTCGATTCCCTCACAGCTCACGTACAGTCAGCCGTGGACGCCTGTTCACGACAAGTTCCGGTGATGGAAGACCATCGCTGGAAACTTCCCGACGACGTGCGTGAACTAGTGACGGAAAAGAACGCCGCCCTCCGAGCTCATAGAGCTCACCCGACTGAAGCGAACCGCAACTTTCTGAGGTCACTCCAGCGCAAGCTGAGATACCGCATGAAAGACCTGCGAGACGCTCGCTGGAACAAGTTCCTAGGGGAACTTGAACCGAGTCACTTGGCCTTCTGGCATCTCCAACGAAAACTCAAATCGGACAAAATCTAGTCCATGCCTCCACTCACTCGTTCAAATCAAGGGCCCGCCTTTGACGACGACGAGAAGTCCGAGTGCCTGGCCGACAGTCTCGAGGCTCAATGTACGCCCAGCACCTTGCCGGCAGACCCGCGCCATCTCGATAAGGTGGAAGCCGAGGTCGAAAGCAAACTATCTCTCCCACCCTCTGAAAACCCAGACCACCCCATCGCCCCAATCACGGTCGACGAAGTCCGGAAAGTGATCAAGGATCTACCCCCCAGGAAAGCCCCAGGTCCCGACGGGATCACTAACAGAGTTATTAAACTCTTCTCTCCTTATCTCATAGTTTTGCTCACTGCCATCTTCAATGCCGCACTGAGCAATAACTTTTTCCCCCAATCCTGGAAAAGTGCAACGGTTATAGGTATTCCCAAACCAGGGAAACCCAAGACCGAAGCCTCCAGTTATCGCCCCATCAGTCTCCTCAACGTCCTTGGCAAGATTTACGAGAGACTTATCTACAATAGATTAAAGAGTTTTGCAGACTCTAAGAAAGTCATACCTGACCAACAGTTCGGTTTTCGAACCAAACACTCTTGTGTCCAACAAGTCCACCGTATTGTGGAAGACGTCAGTAGCGGCTTCCAACTCGGTTTTAACACGGGTATGCTCCTCTTCGACGTGGCGAAGGCATTCGACAAGGTCTGGCACAACGGCTTAATATACAAGCTGTACCAGTTGGGCGTGCCGGACCGTCTAGTACGCATAGTACGGGACTTTTTGTCGAACCGCTCCTTCCGTTACAGAGTCGAGGGCACACTCTCTTCCCCCCATCCCATACGAGCAGGAGTCCCGCAAGGGTCAGTACTCTCGCCACTTCTATTCACGCTTTATACTAGCGACATTCCTCTCCTTAGACGAGTTAAAAGCGCTCTATTCGCCGATGATACGGCTATCTACTACAAGGGTAGAACTCCCGAGGGAATTCACGACAACCTCCAATCCGCGGTCACAGCCCTGGGGCGGTGGTTCCGGAAATGGAGAATTGAAGTGAACCCCACCAAAAGCGCAGCCATCCTATTCTGGAAAGGCCTCGAACGCCCACGGGTAGCCCCCATCACCCTCTTCGGCAAACCCATTCCATGGGAAGAAAAAGCCAAATACCTGGGTGTGATCCTCGATCAACGCCTTTCTTCCCGTCACCACGTAAAGGCGGTACGCGCGCGAGCCGCCTTCGCGCTCGGTAGACTTCACAGCATGTTGAATGCACGAAGTAAACTCTCATTGAAATCCAAGGTGAGGATTTACACGACGTGCATTCGACCAATCATGACATATGCGGGTGTAGTGTTCGCACACTCTAGCAAGTCAACACTCAACCCCCTGCAAGTGCTCCAAAGCCGGTTTTTCCGGAGAGCCACAGGCGCCCCGTGGTACATGCGTAATAGTCAACTCCACGTTGACCTCAAAGTCCCAACTATAAAACAGTTTTTGAAAAAACTGTCCAAACGTCATTTCGATTCTGCTGTAAACCACCCCAACCCCCTCGTCGTATCGGCTGCCCGATACACTCCTTCCCTTATCTCGAAGATAAGGCGTCCAAAACATGCCGTCATCGAACCGGATGACGACATAACGGTCCTCCAGGACGCCCGACAAAAACATACCAACACTACACAAAACCGACCACTGTTCTGTCCTCGCCGGCGAGGCTCGACGCGAATAAGCCGTAATGTTCCCCCCCGACCTCCTCCGCAAACGCCGGCCCGCGCCGAGCCAGACCCGCAAATCCCGCCCCCAAATAATATATAAATAAAATTACCAGTCCAGCCCAGCTCCCTTGCTCGCGATCCAGCAACGCCCTAAGCCGAGGTTCGTACCCCCCAGGGGGTGCCCTTAGCTGTGTTGCTTAGTACTAAAGTGCCTGGCTGGAGGCCTAGGTCTCGCCATTGACCGGTTAAGTAGCAAAAGTTCCCGGAACTCACGCTACGAGAGACAATACAAAAAAAAAAAAAAAAAAAAAAAAAAAAAAGTGGCTTTTCCCACGTTGAATTTGTTTATCCGCTCCCTTAATTAACGCGTTCAAACAAACAAACTATACCTCTTTATAGTATTAGTAAAGATAAACCTAACGATATACAACGCGGACAAAGTGATGGGCAACTATATGTATACCAATAATAATTATGTTGTAGATATCAGGAGGCAGACTTTGATTCTTTTAGCACGTCAATCTCAGAAAAATAATCTAATTTAAAAAAATACATTTATTATACATTAATACATTAGCGTGAGATATCCCGTTCATAGAGAAACGCTACAGGCTATATATATCATTATGCATTTAACGCGGGTAGAACCGCAAGGCATAGCTTATAGTTCTTCAGATCACTTCTGCTTAATATACTGTTATCAAATACAAAATATTTAATATGACCTTTGTCGGATGAAAACAAATTCCTGGTAAATCCCATTACTGCGAATCGGATGGCTGGGCGCTACGCAGTACCACAGTGTGCATATAAGCTTATATTTATACTGTGGTAGTACCTAGGTACATACTTAGCTACCTACTATGACGCGTTCGTCAACCACAGTCAGTCGGTGTCGTTCGTTTGTAGAGATAAGACACGTTTCCGAGCCCTCGACTCTTCTCATTCATTGCAAATTTTAGAGGTAATATCTTTTAATACATATTGCATGTATTAATTTCTGAATTCGTATTTACTCACGGTTTTGTTGTTTATACATACGATGTGTTTAACAAAATTTTAGGGAACCAAAGTGTGTAGAATTGATGACAGCTGAAACGTGAGTAATAAGTACCCTATGTTGTTTGTAAGCGCCAACTTTTCCACAAAGTAATGAGGATAATGCACATTTCAACCTATCAATATATAAAGTTGCTATCGCGTATGTACGGACAACAACTGAAGATATGTGAAGAGTTTATTTCTTAATGTCACTACTCAGATTGATATTCTACCACACCGAGTCCCTCACGGGGTAGGTCGAGAGATAAAGTGCCAATTCTCGCGATTTACAGACCACAAAAACTTATCTTGCATGCGTCTCTATCGGTGACAGTATAGAGACAATATAGAATTGCATAAACAATAAGATGTAATTTTTTGTCAGTCGCTACATATTGCCCCTTTGCTTCATGTTGATATGAGTATAGAATTAAGGGGAGGGACTTGTGACGTCGTTGCTACTGCGCTGTTACAATCAACGCTAAGGTCACTGATACCCTGTTATTACAAGCATAGAGGGCGATAACCGCTTAACATCAGGGGGGCACTGGTATAAAAGTGCATAGTTAATGCGGAGTTTGTTGGAAGGCTGACTACCAAGCCGTTAAAGAAAGTAAGTTTTCGATCGAGCACCCAAGGATGGGAACCTCAAGAGTCCTCGAAATGTATGAAAACAATGAAAGAGCCAATTAAATCTAATTTTACGCGAGTGAAACCGCGGTACAGGTATTTACTTTGGATCCCTGATGATTCGAAGTCTATTCAGAGTAGGTACTACAGAATACCTGACAACTAATCCATCCTTGAAGCATCCTTTCCTAATCTGATTCCTGATCAGATTAAGCAAGTATTTTTCCTATCATTGCGGTTCCACTGGGTCTAAAAAGGGTAAGACGAGAGAGTGCACCTGTGTTGTGCATTGAAATATTTCCTGCCTATCTGACTGCACATACACACATTAAAGTTTTCAAAGCAAAAGCTTTAGAATAACGAAAAGTATCGATATATACAAATGTCGATGTTATATATACATGGAACAGTAAGTTACCTCAAAAATTTTCCTCATCCGGACAAGAATATAATATATCTCATTTTTGTATTTCCTTTATTTATAGGAAAGGCTTGCGTGGATTACTGTACAGCTTAACGATGTTGAGCTTATTTCATTATCGATAACAGGAAGAAGCTGTATAAATAAGAGAATGCTGCAAAGTCAAGATTGTAGCTTCAATCCCCAATAATCTTTAGCATTCACGTTGACAGCTTAATATATTTCCGGCGAAAGGTTGGTGTTGTTTTACTCCTCTGCCTACCCCTTTGAAGATCCTGGGAGACGTTTAGATATGCTAACAAAAATATTGTAATTTTTCACCACTAAAGTTGGGAAAGATCTGCATATGTATGATTGAAATTTTAAAGACGGAGATTGGTAAGAGAGATTCGAGTGAGCATATAAAAAAAATACTCGGACTAATTAATATAACCTTGGAATATGACAAAATTGTTTATGATTTGAAAGGAATATACGTAAAACTAAACAGAAGACAGCAATTAGCAATAGTACAAGTGTATTATGAGTATAACGAAATAAGTGTTAGCGGGTATTATGACACCTCTGTCTGACCCTTGAACACCTTATGTAAAAAATAAACGGTGCAGATAATAAAAATAATGCTAGTAGTTTAGCTGGAACCGACAAAATCCTCTCATGCAATACTCGACCTGATATACCAATTTAAAAAGGAAATTGGCATAAGCTGAGCTCGGATGAGATTTGAAGTAAAATAGAACAAACTAAAACGTTTATCAATGTATGTCAATCCTCAAATAAGAAGAAAACTGCTTACGTTATTGGTAAATATTTTTATGCTGAGGCCATAAAATCGTATGACGTCACGTCCGGTCTCCTCCGCCACATCAGTGTTCGGTCCGCGGTCAACTATGCCGTTTCAAGGACAGTTTTGATAAATTTGTACGATGCTTGTCACACCACGATCTAAAACTCGTGAGAAAAACTTCATTAATCTGAGAGGTCAAATCTAATCTAACTAATCTAATGTGTAATATATAAATATTGATAGTATTTTGGTTATTACGGCTTAGATGAGTCATGTATTTTTTATATGCATACATTTAACTCTTTGATTTTATTCTTTGAAATCAATAAAAAGTATTGCAGGTTTCCTCTCGATGTTTTCATTCACCGTAAAGCTCGTGGTATGACTTATCACTGTACTTACTTTTTATCGTTATTAATGTAATTGGTATATATATATATACCGTTATAATTATGTATGCTATGCCGTTTTAATTATGTAAACATAAATAAAAATTCTAAAACTTTGAAATAATTTAGAAGAACGCTCGTGAACACATGCCCGAGAGTTTGCGATGGACAAAGTTATTTATTTAATTATTACATATCACCACGCCAAGTCCCTAACGGGGTAGGCAGAGAGTATAGAGCGCCAGTTCTCTCTAGACTTACATACCTCTTTCGCTTCGTCCACATTCATCAGTCTCTTCATACATGCTCGTCGGTTTCGAGTACTCTTAACGTTCCCGTCCTTCAGAGTCCGATCTATTTGATCCAGGTAGTTGGAACGTGGCCTTCCTCTGCCTCTTCTTGCACACACTTTTGCTTTGTATATCTGTTTCGTCAATCTTTCTTCACTCATCCTATTTAATTATTAATACTAGTATTATTGTATTTCTTTTATTTGATTGGAAGTCAACATTTATCCGCTCCGTCTTCAATAACGATAGCATACCCTCTTACAATATCAGGTTATCACTATCGGGTTGTCGACCTTATACTTAGTATGAGGAAAAATACATTATTTGCTACTATTATTGCCTGATCTCTATATTAAAAGTTATATTTACCTTAAAACCGTTAAGAAAACTCATTGGTACACATTTTCAGTCTTCGAACTTACAGATTTGACTTTCCACATGACTGCTTGAACACTCGATCACTACGGTGCTATATTCTGTAGCAATGAAAATTATGCCTTTTAATGGGCATATAGAAAGAAATTACGGATGAGTACTGAAAAGGTCTGAAAGAAAAGGCAGAGGAAAACACAGGTGGCTAGAAGAAGGGGAACGTTAAAAGTTCTCGAAACCGGTGTCCATGTATAAAGAGAGGGATAAATGAGGATGAAGCGACAGAGGTCTGTAAATCTAGCGAGAACTGTATGGAGAAGGGTGTGATAAGATGCCTGCATGGTCGGCAGCGCCCGAGCGCTACCACTGGTGTTACAAGCGTCTATAGGCGGCGGTAACCGCTTACCATCAGGAAGAACGCATGCCTGTGGCCACCCGTTTGGTATAGAAACAAAATCTGCGGCTCTGCTATATGGACTTACCTCGTGAGACTCTGGACTGATATGTATATGAAAAATACATTTGCATGATTCGTCACTTATCCATTTGAATCAAGTGTACTTACTTCCATACGCAAGTTTCCGCCAGTGTTACATTTCATGAGCGTGACTAACGCGTGATTCATATGCAATGCAAGGGATCGCTTACTCGTCCTCTATTTACGTATTGTTGACAATCTTACATCATTATATCTACATATTATCTATGGTATAATTGTTATATGTATCGAGAGGACACTCAAGGACGGGGACGTCAAAAGTACACCAAATCGGCGCGCAATTATGAAGAGACTGATAAATGAGGACGAAGCGAAAGATGTATAGTCTAAAGAGAACTGGTGCTCCATCCTCTCTGCCTACCCCGTTTATCGGCGTGATGATATGTATGTATATATCAACAAGTTGTGTCCTGTTTTATCCGCGTAAAAATATATTTCGTTGTTAGATATTTAGTTCTGGAATAAAACATACCTATCCTATATGTTAATCCAGCAAATAATCTATCTCAGTGCCAAATATTATCCAATTCCGTTCAACCGTTCTGGCGTGACTGGGTAACGGACATCTATACGTACTCACAATCTTCTGCATTTAAAACATTAGCAGGATTAGTAGGACTATCTGCATTTATTGGTGTAGCTACTGAAGAAAATACGTCAGAAGGCCCTTGTATCTTGCCCAGCAAACCTCGTAGTGATCTAGATAAAAATGCTCCCACTTTCGCAATAAATAAAATTGGTTGCAACACGATTTCAGTCCTGGCAAAATATTTAAAAAGTAAACGGCGAATTCCCAACAAGTTAGATTTCGGTTCGAAACTTGAGGAGAGCATAATAATATAATAATATATATAAATATCCTCACGCCTTCCCACAAGGGTCCCCGAAGGGGTAGGCAGAGGTGTATAGGTAATACCCACACACCCACTTTCCGCCAGAGGTATATTAGGTGCCAACGTGACAGATGGCGAGTCCATCGCCGTTACTCAAGCACGACTATACATAATATAATAATAATAATATATCCTCACGCCTTCCCACAAGGGTCCCCGAAGGGGTAGGCAGAGGTGTATATATTGCAGTATGCCCTTGAATTTCTTCTCAGACGTATGCAGGTTTCCCCTCGATGTTTTCCTTCACCGTAAAGCTCGTGGTGTGTCTAAACACTGTACTTAAGTTCAGAAAAACTCATTAGTACAGTCGGGATTCGAACTTGCGACCTTTGCGTCGCAGGCAACTGCTCGAACCACTCGGCCAACACGTCTTCTATATTTTGTATGACAATAGTATGTCCAACACACTAGGCAATATTTCAATACGATTTGATATCGCAAAAGCCGGACCAGAACGATCATGATATTTATCCAGGTGATTCATCTTGATAAAGGACGTACATCATTTAATCACGTTACAATTGTTAACATAGCCATTAAAAATATAAAAATTGCCAGTGAACTTTTAAAGTTGTGCGAAAAGATGAGTTCCAAGGAGCTTCACTAACCCTGACCTTAATAATAAAAGCCCATAAAGTATCGATATCGATAAAGTGTAGATTACCGCGGCACGTGAAAGTATTATGATTGTTTATGAATGTGGAAGCGAAAGCGGTCTGTGAGTCTAGAGACCTGGCGCTCTACTCGCTCTGCCTACCCCGTGAGGGACTCTGCGTGATATGTGCCTATTTCCGCGCGATGTGTTATTGGATTCATAAACGCTTTGTTCTGTTTGACGCACGTCCATTGTTACTGATCGATGCATCCTATTTGTGTGCTAACTGTCCATTTGTCTGTCTCCTTTTATAAACTATACCAGTTTGACAACTTATCTTAGAAATTAATACGATTGATAGTTAATACAAATATACATATATGAAATTAATATAAAATGCCGTGGTGGCCGAGTGGTTCGAGCAGTTGCCTGCGACACAAAGATCGCAAGTTCGAATCCCGACTATACCAATGAGTTACTGTAACTTAAGTACAGTGATTAGTCACACCACGAGCTTTACGGTAAAGGAAAACATCGTTAGGAAACCTGCATACGTCTGAGAAGAAATTCAAAGGCGTATGTATAGTCGTGCTTGAGTAACGGCGATGGACTCACCATCTGTCACGTTAGCGCCTAATATACCTCTGGCGGAAAGTGGGTGTGTGGGTATTACCCATACACCTCTGCCTACCCTTTCGGGGACCCTTGTGGGAAGGCGTGAGGATATATTATTATATTATTATTATTATTAATATAAAACCGCTTACTATCAGGCGGACCGCGTGCTTGTTTGACAACCGTGTGGTATAAATAGGAAGATACTGAGCATTTCTTCATGATCTCTACCTCACACCTTCCCACACGGGTCCCCGAAGGGATAGGCAGAGGTTTGTAGGTAGTACACACACGCCCGCTTTCCGCCAGAGAATATATTTTAAGTACCAACGTGACAGATGGCGGGTCCAGCGCAGTTACTCAAACTCGACTATCATATCTTACAATTTCTTCTCGGACGTATGCATGATTCCTCTCGATGTTTTCCTACACAGTAAAGCTCGGTCTATGACTAAACACTGTACTTAGGTTGAGAAAAGCTCATTGGTACAGTCGTGTTGTAGGCAACTACTGGAACTACTCGACCACTACGGCTCTTACGGATCTCTACCGTTTATCTTATTCAATTGATTACATGGCCATTATAACAGATATTTCATTCATTATAGAAGGGATATTAATTATAAGGGCAAACATCCGTCCAACTACCAGGAGTTAAGCTACTTACTTACTCAAAAATTGTATGATCCACATATGTATATTTGTTATGTACAGTTAACTTTTAAGGCGTAATGAAAAGATTCGCATAGCACCTGGTGTGCAACTGTTTTCTTTAACAAAAGGGTATATTATTAAGATGACTCCGATATTTTAAAACCATGAGTAACGAAAGGTTGACAGCCTTGAGCCAATTATGGCCAATATGCATACTATGCCAATTGGTCTAGAAATGATGCAGTAGTTCCACTTTCCAACTACCTCGAACGATTATATCGATCGAACTTTCAAGAATGTGACAAGGACGTGGAAATAATAATAATAATAATAAAATTTATTGAGCATAAAATTGGTTACATGTTATGCACATATATAAAACAAATAGGTATTTAGTCTAAAAGCAAGTTAAATAATTAAGTTAACAAAATAACAGGCACAGAAATTATATTAGAGATACATCCAGAGATATTTTAAATTTATACACTCAACTTAGTTGTCAGAGTAGGTAGTCGAAGAGGTATCTAGGTGGAGACGATTGGCGCTCCACACTATTCACTCACTAGTATTAAGGACTGTTTAAACCAGAAATATTTGAAAATAAACAACAAACAAAATAATTCTCCAAAACTTTACTATAAGGTAAGGGACCTTGTAGTAAAGTTTTGGAGAAATTCAGATATAATCAGTAAACTCTTAAAGTGATTGAGTTACGTTTATTCAATTAAGTACCAGAAAACCGATATCGCGTAGCATTTATTTATTATTATACGGCTTGAGTTGCAAACAGTCCAAAGTATGCTTTCGACCAAAGATCTTCAGTACAACTCCAATCGGTTGGATTTCCATGACAGGTAGAGTCCAACATTCCGACGGGATTCCCGAGGCACCATCGGTAAGTTCCTACAGTAAATATTTTTGCAGATGAATACTTGGAGGTGGCGCTCGTAGCCTTGTCTTCTTTGTTGTACAACTGAATGGATTTTTTTGCTGCCTTTGTGCATTTCTAAAGGACGTTGGCATTGTTCACCTAATTGTAATCTTTGAACGTCAAAAAAACACGAAACCCGGAGTTTGTTCATGATTTTATGATGCGATTCTGTTCAACGGGATTTTCCATCTCGCTGCGGATTGTTCTGAATTACTTACGAGAATTGAGGATTACAATTCAACGTTATTAAACTGGCAACATTTTAGCGTGAGTCATGTCTGAGTCATTATTTCCCTTCCCATTTCAAAAGTGGGATAAATACTGAGGGCTCTTCAATGTTAATCGGATGGCTTGTTTGTTTGGCGCTTGTATAATTAATTATTTGGAAACAAATTAGTATATAATTTCAGATTATTTTAGGTTTAGAATATATTACCAAAATCACATCACAGAATATTGCGTTCGTCTCAGTTGCCATAGAGCTCAATAAAGGAAGTTTTCCAATGAGAATGGCTTTGACAGGATTCACGATGTTTTATCACGGCTTGTCTAAAAAATTGTTTCGTAACATTATTTAATTTAAAAGTACTTGACTGTCTAACTAATATTTCGCAGAAGATTATTATAACTGTCCCGACTCTAGTCCCAAGTAGTTGCATTGTTTTTGCTAACCTCCAAACCTATCACAATAGTCAATTTAGCGACTGCCGAAGTTCCGATTTACATGAATGTAACGGAATTCTTATATATTTATTTTTGCTCAACTTTTCTACAGGTTGTCGGAACAGGAACCTCAGTCAAACTTTCTGTTGTTTCAAATAATTTTGTACAACGGTTTAATTCGTGGTGGCCGAGTGGTTCGAGCAGTTGCCTGCGACGCAAAGGTCGCAAGTTCGAAAACCGACTGTACCAATGAGTTTTTCTGAACTTAAGTACAGTGATTAGTCACACCACAAGCTTTACGGTGAAGGAAAACATCGAGAGGAAACCTGCATACGTCTGAGAAGAAATTTAAAGGCGTATGTACAGTCGTGCTTGAGTAACGGCGATGGACTAGCCATCTGTCACGTTGGCACCTAATATACCTCTGGCGGAAACTGGGTGTGTGGGTATTACCTATACACCTCTGCCTACCCCTTCGGGTACCCTTGTGGTAAGGCGTGAGGATATATTATTATTAGTATATAATTCTAAAACCGGCACTAATGGTATTCTGCGTATAAAATGTACTATTAAATATTCAGTAAGTATTATATATTTTATTCAGTTAGTATATGTGATTTCCTCAAAAAGTAGACGCTTATTGATGTTTCGTACGTAAATGATAATCTGTGCAAAATGTTATCTTATACGAATTAATTTGTAAAGTAACATTGAATGAATGTCTATTCCCATCTAGCTAGCAATTAATCTTGAGCTTTATGAGCCAATCGGATTTACTAAATGGTGCGATAATTTTGGCAGAATAATTCGTTGTGAGTTTTGTTGTAAATTCGGGAATTCCGCGACGATTTTGCGCCGCTACAACACAATCATAAAGTAATATTGTAGACATCTACACATTTGTCACATATATGCTATAGATATCACCGACCGATATATATACATAGATCTAAATTAATAAACAAATTTTAAAATTTGGATGTGTGGATGAATTGATGTTTGTTCCTCAATCACGGCAGAACGGCTAATCGGAATTAGACGTAATGTACTGTCGTGGATATATATTGTATGTATTTAGAATACTGTGGACACGAATTGTCCAGACTATAATCCACCGCTTAAGCGGTCTATAAGCGGGTATAAATAGTCAAATTTAATCAGTGGTCATCATTCTCTTGATAATTAATTATAGATAATGCTGTTTGTGTAGCATAATGCGTTTTTTCCAACCATATTTTTCTATATCTGCCCTTATCACCCTAATTAGCCACATATTTTGCATGCATCATCTCTGCCTACTTCGTGCCCAAGATTCTGATCATAGAAGGCGTCGGGCTATACATGTCCTCACACCAGGTCCCTCACGAAGTACGCAGAGGGAAAAGGCCGCCAGTTCTCTCGGAGGGCCATATCATGCTTGACTCGATCTATATGTGTGGGTCTACTAATATCTTATTTTTGAGTTCTTGTAATGTTTTGAATATTAAACGCAAGAAGTACCTAATACTAAGATTCCCTCAGGTATATAACAAAATAATCAACGTAAAATTGAGTATATTTATCTTATAGCGTTTTAATAATAAATGTTTGATTAACTAAAGACCTAAGTAACATATTTCATACGCGTAGCTAATTAAGTATTTCTGAACTGAAATTCAAAAAGCAATTTTCCTCGTCGAATTAGACGTACATAAGTGAAATAAAAATTTTAAATTAGTTTTAGTGAGCGAAAATAAACTCTGCAATAAGTAGCATTATTGTTTTAATAGCTTTCCAAGCTCCGAGCTAAAGAGAATCCAATGAGTGGGTGGATGGCGATTGTCGATTGTTTCTTAATACATAGTACACGTTCAGTTCAATTTCATTAACTGTAACCTTTTGTTTCAGGTAAGCGACGTGCTCCGCTGTATTATTATCCGCTTTATTTATATCAAAGTTATTTCTCAAGATGTCATATCATCGCGTGTTCCATAAATGTAAGATCAGACGCGACGTTAAATAATATTGTTTAACTTTCTCGTTAATCGGCTAAGGTTATAATAGTGAATGTTTACTTCACAAGTCAAAAGAGTTAGTGTTATCATGGAACAGTAAGTAACATCACTGATTGCCGATCTCAGAAAGAAACGGTAAGTCCAAAAGCAATTGTGCATGGTGTTCCCTCAAATTAACGATAAGAAGTAATTTGTGTAATAAAGATGTGAGTTTGATAAAACGTCAGAGCTACAGAGAGCAAAGTTTTAAATAAAGTTGTAGTTGGAAAACTACTTTATATAAAAATCAAAATACTTTATATAAAAATCAAAATACTTTATATAAAAATCAAAATACTTTATATAAAAATCAAAACACTTTCGACATGCCATGATTGCAACCACTACACAATCAAGCCAATACTTAAGTTAAGAATACAACATGATTAGACTTCTCGAGCTACCCATTATCTCCAACGGCATCCCCTTGAGTATAAGCCACTGATATTGAAACCATTTTTATCTAGTAAAAGAGCTGTACTGGCAATTTATAACTAGGTGCTCGAGATTTTCTCAAGGAAAACTTAGTTTAAAATTGTTATTGAAACTTTAGAATCTTATTAATGGTTGCTTCGTTTCATAAAGAAGCCGTAGGTTGATATTTATTTTTGCATCAACCGATATAAAAAGTTTCATTTTGTTTTATAAAGCACCTAACACAGATTTTAAGTGGTTTTGACACATTTAAAGTGTCGTACTCTTAGCAAGATATTCTGGGATAATAAAGTTCATTCCTAACGCCCGCTACTTCAATATAGTAGCGGGCGTTAGGAAATCCCTTCTTCATAAATCAAATTAATGTGATTTCTTGTGAAAATATAAATTTCTAGATACAACCATATTTTATATAATTTGGTACAAACTATTAATTATTTAGTTTGATATTTATTAGGTAAAAATGAGATACATATATTTGTGTTCATCAGACACATATTTCATCGAACCCTGGAAAGGTCGATCAAAGCTAGAGGTCACTCCAGGTTTGCAGTCAGAGGTCTGATTGATTTAGTGTATATTGTGTAAATAGTAGAACATTTTTCGATTCCAATAAATCATGTGTTTAAAATACAGTACGTAATTAATTAAGAATACATTCCTTTAACGGAAGTATGTAATTATCACAACAAAATATTAGGTATGTTCGACGTCAAACTTCGGCTTTGAGGGGTGTTCGGATATCCGCTCTGGCTATTATACCGACGGCGTGACGTCACGTGAATTGGATCCCTCCATATCGAAATGTGGGCGTGACAGGGCTGCGTCGTGTTCGTATTTCATTTAACTCGTTCGAAACAACGTCTTCATAATGAGTAAGCTATTTACTATGTCGTATTATTAATCAGTGGAAAGCCCAAGCAACCCGCCTCATTAATCGACTATGCCTTTTGATAATTAATAATTTATACACATATATTTCAGGCATGATAACATTAACATTATGTACTACAGGAATTCCTCTGTATGAAGGTTGAATATCGAAATAAATAGATAACCGCATTAGAGTATACTTTGTCAACAAAATATTGCAATCTCAGATTGCAATCCACGGAAACGCTCTTATTTGGCGAAAAATCTGACACAAAAATGACAGTTATTCATTTTTCAAAAATGACAGTACTTCATCATGTTGAATTGCTGAAAAAAACAAATCCTTATATGGCGTTTGACAGCCCTAAGCTTCTCAGCGAGTGAATGCTCGATTGTTGGACCTCTTTGTGAGGCACAATGAGGAATAAAAACACACCCCCTTTGTCCTCGGACGGGACTATTGCAATGAGTCAGACGTATCAATCCACTCTCCGCATTTATACAAGTACTTACTTACACTTCTAACGTGTGTACTGAACTGAGCATATCGTATTTGGTTACATTTTTATTTCACGGCTGTTGCCGCTGTGGCCGAGTGTAAAGTGTCCCGTAAGGTCAAGAGTGCAAGTTTGTATCAATGAGTTCTTCTGAACTTAAGTACAATGATTTATCACAGCATTAACGTCGAAAGAAAGCCTTATGGGAGTTGTATCCTTCACAGGGTAGGCAGAGGGAGTAAAGCGCCAGTTCTTTCTAGGCTTATATCCTTTTTGCTTTATGCATTTTGATTCATCAGACAACGATTATTAGAATAAAAACTGTTTCACAGTACAGACGACTTTTGCGTGATTGCGTGATTTATATCAATGACCCCAAGAAAGTTGGTATTGGCCAATCACAGGTGTCAGTAGCAACTGATTTGTTATTGAAGCTTCTCCGCCTTTCCCTTTTTGGAGGCGACCTTCACTTTCAAATAATTAACATAGTTTTAAACAACGTGCTTAATCTTTACTATAGTGGGTTACTTTAAGCTATCAGGGCGACCATGGTCATTAAAAGCATCAACGCCAAGGTGTGTGCCAGAATAATAGTACGTTCCATTCCAACTGATCAAGGTCAAATCGATCGAACACTCAAGGGCTGAAACTTCAAGAGTACTCGAATCGGATGAGCTTGTATGATTGTATGACAGGTGAATGTGGATCAATCGTAAGAGGATCTTAAGTATAGAGAGAGCTGCCGCTCTACTTTCCCTGCCTACCCCATTAGGTCGTGATGATATGTTTATATTTATTTTAATAAAAAAAACCCCTCATATATGTCTTAAATCAAATAAGAGTTTGTGGAATAGATATGTATATTTATATGATATATTTTAGAGATTAGATTTTTCGTTTGTTAGTTTGTCACGATTTGATAAAAATTACATCTTTACCAAGTAACATAAGTTACATTATAGAAAAGGCTTCATTTTGATTTGTTGAATAAAACTATGAATGAAGTAAAATAGTAATCCGCGTGGCTAATCTGAAACACAAATGTTTAACAAAACGAAACCATAGCGCGATATTAATAGACAGGTTCTGTGACAAATATTGTCGTTTTAATCATTAAGCTTTTTATATACGTAATTTAGATACATTTATGGTGATTAGGTACACCTTAATCGTTATTATAAAAAAACAAGTATACTGCCTTTTAAACAGAATATACCTACATTAATATTAATATATACCTATATGTGTATAGGAAACGTCAATATTAGTGTGTGTGAAGAGACTGACTGATGTGATTGAAACCACAGAGGTATGTAGTCTAGAGAGGACTGGCAATCTTTTGCTGCCCTATAAGGGACTTGGCGTGATAAAGAAGATCATAGTTAAATAGAGCCGTGGTGGCCGAGTGGTTCGAGCAGTTGCCTGCGACGCAAAGGTCGCAAGTTCGAATCCCGACTGTACCAATGAGTTTTTCTAAACTTAAGTACAGTGATTAGTCACACCACGAGCTTAACGGTGAAGGAAAACATCGAGAGGAAACCTGCATGCGTCTGAGAAGAAATTCAAAGGCGTATGTATAGTCGTGCTTGAGTAACGGCGATGGACTCGCCATCTGTCACGTTGGCACCTAATATACCTCTGGCGGAAAGTGGGTGTGTGGGTATTACCTATACACCTCTGCCTACCCCTTCGGGGACCCTTGTGGGAAGGCGTGAGGATATATTATTATTATTATATTATATATTTTTATAGTTAAATATAGCTTACTTGTAGACTTTCTAAGTACTGTACATAGGTATATACATCTCATCACGCCGTCCCTTACGGGATTCGTAAGTAAAGAATGAACTGTATGCTTCGAGAAAAATACTCGTGAACGAAGATTTCTCACGAACAATTTGCATCTAATATACCTTAGAACAGGTACAAGTTACAGCCTCTTTCCCGTCCGAAGTCCAACTATATTTTCTGTAAACAGCTTAAGAGGAAGAAGGTTGGGCACTTCTAACAGTTTAACCCTCCGTAACTTTCACCTGCGAACCAAAGTGGTTGGAATGTATTTGCTGGATAAAGTGAGTTTTGTACATTTATTGGACTTTTCATGGGACATTCTTATTTTCATTACTTGTTCTCCGCCCATGACTTTGTATACCTACTTAATAAGAGAGTTATGAATAGCACCCTTCTTCAAGATATTCTAGTCAAAATTTAGTTTAAAGGCGTCTTTTAAAAGTATAACAGAGCTTACTTCAATTAAATATTTTTCGGAAGAGTAGAACTGTCCGAGAATGTTTGAGAATCTAAAGTACTTTATTTCAAATTTCCTAAAACACAAGATTATAATGGGAAAATCCTAAATTAAGCCTGACAAGAGTACTGGTGAATACTTCGCGCATCGAATAAGGATTACCTACCTACCATTAAAAGCGGGAATGCCATCCTTGTTTGCATCCTTGCTCGTGACTTTGGGATTTTTTTTTACTTTATCATTGCGATTTATTATCTAAAAGCCTTTAGTTTTATTGTATTGTTTTACTATTTGTTGCTATATACCTTAATTTGCTATCAATAAGGAAACTTTTTGAGCATCCAAAACTATACATCTGCGGTCACAACACAAACAACTAATTGCGAATAAGCAGTTTGTGTTTTGTTATAGTTATCCAACTGTCCAGTGAGTACACAGCATTAAAAGCTTAATTAACGCTTACTCTAGTAATGTATAATATCTCGCTGAGTTAGACTGTTTTATTTAATCTGTTTTAATTAGTACAAATTTATATTTACATAGTATAAAATGAAGTCGCTTCCGCTGTCTATTCGCTTAGATCTTTTAAAGATCAGATATACAAAGCAAAAGTGTGTGCAAGAAGAGGCAGAGGAAGGCCACGTTCCAACTACCTGGATCAAATTGATCGGACTCTCAAGGACGGGAACGTTAAGAGTACTCGAAACCGACGAGCATATATGAAGAGACTAATAAATGTGGACGAAGCGAAAGAGGTATGTAAGTCTAGAGAGAACTGGCGCCCTATAATCTCTGCCTACCCCGTTAGGGACTTGGCGTGATGATATGTATGTATGTATCTTTTAAACTATTTCACGGATTTTAATGCAGTTTTCAGCAATAGATAGAGTGATTCAAGAGGAATCCATGTGCAGAAAAGCCGTCAAAATTCAAAGATTTAAAATGTCACGTCTGTATTATGTGTCCTTAAACCGCAAACGATGTCTAGAGATATATCAAATAAATGTACTACGGAATTGTACACATACCTTAAAAAGATCGATAAAAAAGTCCGCGATGGTTTACATATTCTTGGTATCTACATTGCAACCGTACAAAGCCTCTAGTATTTTTTGTAAGACTCTTGGCTCAATGTTATTCCAGAATAATGTAGCTTTCCATACGTAAAAGATTATTTAAGTTAGTAAAGTATATCCATTCCAAACAACTAAAACTTTTAAAATACAATGTGTAAAGAACATTTCCCGATAAAATATCTTTCGTATAAATGGCAAGCGCTTACAATAATCTAAGCACTGCTAGTCTAAAAGCCCCTCCACGAGAACTGAAATTGAACGGAAACATTTCTCACCGTAGCAGGAATAAACAATGAGCGCTTCGGGAAGTTGGAGGTTGGTTGTTTATTTGTCCAGATTGAATTTTTATATTGTGCGTGACGTCATCATTATGTGGACGATGGCTTTATAGCTTCCTATCGCTTACATACGCGATGCTGACTTTATGCGGAAGTGAATCTTCTTGCTAGCACGCAGTATCCTTCTCAAGGTGAGCTGTAACAGAACATTTCGATGTCTTATTTTAGGAAGTGCTATCGGCTATGCATATACTTATGTATTTATTTATTTATTCATGGCATATATGTGTAAATGTAAATTGTAAAACTATAGCAAAAAGGTTTATATATTTATGTTAAGGAATCTGAATGTGACCTGGCTATTATGCTGTCAGGTGCCATGCGGTCAGGTATTATGCGGTCCGAGTACCAGCGGCTCTAGATAAAATCCTTTTCTGTTAGCGCTCCCGCTGTCCGATATAATCCGCTTGACATCAGTGAATCCAAAATATAGTATAACCGTATTTTCCGCTTTTGTATTAGGTGTACAAAATTCGCGACCAGAATCAGCCCCCAGACAGGAATATGAAAATAAAATTACTTTCAGTTTACCCATACGATGATAAATATCCTAAAGAACGTGTTGATTTGTCATTAATTTGATATATAAAATGTAATGTTCACGTTATCATCTCATGATAATCGTGTAACAGTACCAATGACGTCATCACGACTAGGGCGGATGTGTCGTATTGTAGCTCTCGTTATTGTTCACCGATTATATCTTACAGTTATACAGTTAAGATCGCTGCCTTTGGCATGACAAGACAAATTCAATGATTTATTACGTAATTCACGAGTCGCGTGGCAAGTTTGTTATTATATGAGATTTTTCCTTGTTACCTTTTCCTTATATGGTGCACAAATAGAGTGCGATTTTCTGTAATTTCCAACGGTAATGGGAGAAATATTAGTCTGGAATTGTCCTTTAACATTGTAACAATATTGAGGACTTCCTAGGTTTCCGAGGCTTATAATAAGGCACATGTATTAACCATTATTATTAAATAGTCAAGGTGCTAGTGGTTAAAGTGATAAAAAAAACAAGTTCAAACCCCAGTAGTCTATATGTATAACAGAGATTTTCTAAACTTATTTCAGTATTTATCTGACTCCTGAATATATATTTTCGTTGATGGGGGTGTTATATCACTGTCAACAGCGTTGAGACCACTTAATAATGACATATATATAAATAATTACATATAGTGCTTTCCGCGATGAAGCGCCCCACCAATTTCTAGTCGAGGGGGTCGTAGGATGCGGGGAGTATGACCCGAGTCGATTAATTGTAGTGTGCGTGTGCTCTCATAGGAAATCAGTGTGTACCGAAGATACTCAAACATTTGTGAGAGGTTGCATACTTACACGATAAACTGTAGGAAAGAATAGTGGGAAGCGTCTTCGTTGATGGCACTGCCTATACTTCTCAATCTTAAGTTATAATTTTTTTGCCAATAATAAATATTAATAATAATAATTTGTACAGAAACTCATTTTATATTACTAATATAGCAAAACGCTGTATTTATTAATTATTAGTATTCAGTAAAGGTTGCTTATTAGCGTGTCAAAGCCGCGCCGCTTCTGTGTCGTTGCATTGACCTATTAGCAGATAGTAAAAAAGAAGACGCCATTATAATTACTCGGTCCCTATACGGCAGTAATGACCTGCCGCCGTGTTATGAATTAGCCGATACCAAAATCGGATCGCACTTAGACCATGGCGGAACTAACGAGCCGATCGCAGGCCGAAAGCCTCCGAACACACATCTATGTATGGTCATAATGAATATTTACTGCTTCTTAATTCGGAATGCCTCGTTTTTACCGTTAAGAAACTACCGAGTCGGTGCAAATATTGTAATAAAAAAGTTTTATAGTATTTCTAACGTCACTTGTGCACAGTTATTCCCACTGATGTACGTGTTTTTTTTATGCTCTTATGTTAGGGACTTACTTAAGTCATTAACATAAGTCCTTTAATGGGACGAGTCTGGAGCTGACGTAATTTATCAATCATATGACGTATTCATCATAACTGGACTATTTACTTTCATTACATGCATTATATTTACCATCCATTCTACATATCAAGTCGTGCCGAGACCCTCGGGGCCGGCAGAGAGGATAGGATGCCAGCTCTCTCTAGACTTACACACTTTCGCTACATCCATAGATATTATGCATATATACGTGCTTATTGATATAGTTCAATGTTTAAACATCAGATTATTTGAATGATGGCATTAGAGGGCAATGAATTGCTCCTCGTTTCTTCTGACAGGTATTTTTTTCTTGTAAACGGTGGTAACTTTCTTATTTAGTTTGGTATATGACGTTCAATAAGTGTTCCGTGTGTCCCTTACGTTGAATAATATATTTTTGATTTTGTTTTCTTTTTTATTTTGTGTAAGCTTTGCAGAATGATTTCAGTATACTGTTTTTATTTTGTAAATCATTATAGACCTCCGGGCTTCGAACCTTATCTATCTCAACTTCATCATCCATTATGAACGTCACAGTATTATAGTTCATCTGTCCATATTCGAAACACGGGTGCGGTAATGAAGTCTATTCAAAGCCGCCGTAAAATACACAAATAGACAAAAGAAAACGCAGTATCTATCGTTTAAGCTACAAACCAAACTCAAACGATCCGTAGAGCGTAAATATATTTAGTACTTGTAAATAATACCTCTCAAATATTTCCAAAGCTTTTCTATTCCGACGGTTAACGCTGTGGATACAGCGAGGAGCGATTTCGCAGTTAACGGTTCGAAGTGAGACCGTTAAACTGGTTCCGCACATTGGGCTATATAAAACCATTTGTACCGAGTGAGATACGAAACCCAAGAGGCTACACGTTTGTTTACTGTTCACCTATTAGTCAACAGGTAGCTCGGGTGCACGCTACATCTGGATAATTGATTGTATTCACCCTACTTCCGCAGCAGGAAGGTTTACGAATCCCACTGGATGTTTCCATATATACGAGTTAGATTTTTAAGGGTTGATACTGCTCGCTTCAGTACACGAGTGTTGAGTGATGATTAACGAACGACTGAGCTGAGAAAGAGAAGTGAGAAAGGGGAGAAAGAGAAATAAGAGATGAGGAAAAGAGATATATGCGTTTTTTTATCAAGAAGGGCCGGCAGCCTAATAGCGTACACCTTTGAATGTTGATATTTTTTACGAATTTTTAACGTATATCTGTTATTTACATAGAGCTATTTCGTGACTCTTCAATCAAATCAAGGGTAGGTATAAGATGTCACAAAAACTAAAGCGAAGTTAAGGCTACTAATATTGTAAATGCGAAGGTTTCCACCTTCCACCCCAAAACTACAAAACGGAAATGAATTAACAATTGAATGAAATTGAGTACAGATGTAGATTGCTTCTTATATCTAAATGGATTAACATACAGAGACATAGAAAAAGCTACCGCTGTGATTAAAATTTACACGGGTGAAACCGTGGGCTACAGATGGTATGTATATAAACGTAGAGGTACATACACTGTCTACATTGATTTTCGTTTTGTACTTACATGCGATAAAGCTTCAAATTTTCCAATGACAAAGTCCCTCCTGTGTAAATAATACTGTGAACGTAATTATCTTTCTCCGACACCGGCCCTGGCGGCGAAGGTCTTCATACTGGCCTCAATCTTTAGCACAGTTGCATTTTGAATATTACCCTTTTTACATAATAATGAGATTCCGAAGCGATAACAAGAGGTGTAGGAACCTCTTTTCGTCTGACATATATTGATTAGCGACTTATATTAACCCGCGTAGAATTCGATTTTATTGACAAATTTTTTCCAGCTAATAAAGCGAGTGTCTCCTTGCTGAAGCGAGCGATCTTAGGCGACGGTAACCGCTTACCATCAGGCGGGCCGCGTGCTTGTCTGCCACACCTGTGGTAAAAAAAAATGCGCTGTGACAACAGTGTCACATTTAAAAGTGTAAGCGTATTCTTGTTACGTAGGTATTTCGTAATGTTAACACAAAACAAGTGTTATCAGTTTATCTCAATTAAACAATTTCCGACACCACAATTCGTATTTATAAGTTATAACTATAACTCTGTACATAACTGGTGAATAAAAGAGTATTGAATAATTAACCTGAAAATATTTCCTCGAACCACGAGTTTCATTACAACACATTATTAATTTACTACATAATATTAATATTTGAACAACTTTATGCAAAATACTCGCTGACGATTTTCGTGTGAAAGCAAAAGGAGTATGGTCTGGTATAGTTTTATCCTTCTTCACGCAAGGGTCTCCGAAGGGGTAAGCAGTGGGTGTGTAGATAGTACCCACCCACGTTCTGCCAGAGATATATTTTAGGTACTAACGTGACAGAAGGCGTGGTGATCTCCGTTACTCAAGCACGACTATACAAATGGTTTTGAATTTCTTCTCGATGTTTTCGTTTACCGTAAAGTAAAAGCTCGTTCACCACTCCAATGGGATAAATTAATTAAAATTCCTTATTAATACGAATATCATACGACTATGTAATTTTAAAGGAAGCATAGTTCGCGTCTGTCTCACGTTCGCACACAAGCGGAAGCGAATACTTAAATACATGTAATTAATATTTTATATCTCAGGTGAACAGACCGAGGACTCATGCGTGTCTGTGAGACTTCCTTCCGTAAGCACATTCCAAGCGGCGGCGGTACGCACTCCAGTCTAGTGGCACACTCAGATAGCGAGTGACCTTAACCGCCGCCACTTATCAGTCAACAATAAACATTAAGTGATTGTGACTCGGGTGGCTATGGGTTAGGCACTAACGCGGATATACGTACTCCTTTCAATACTCCGAACAATACTTTCTATGTTGTAAAAAAGTACTTAATGTTTTTTCTCTTTGTATAAACTTCTGAGTACTTACTACTTAGTTTTTCTTAGTATAAGATTCAGTGGCAGACAATAAAAAAATCCTTTGCACGAGTTATTGTGTTAGTTTCAATCGTCATATGATGGTTATTATGTACCAAGCAAATATTTCAAAGCTAGCAACACTGTGTCACTATAACATACCTAATTAAAATTTAATTCTTTCAATCATAAACTAGCGACCCGCCCCAGCTTCGCACGGGTGCAGTGTATATACTAATAAAGAGCAAAAGATAGATATATCAGCGCAGACTTTTTATCGATCTTTTTAAAATATACAATTCCGTAAATCTCGTAAGGTTTGGCCAGCGTTTGCGTTTTAAGCACACAAAAATATGTTTGTTGTGACATGACATTACAAATCTTTGCGAACATACACCGGAAGCTATTTTATTTTATACTATGTAAAGATTAATTGTCCGTGTTTCAGTGTAAGGTCACTTTCTCGGTTAAAATCTATCAGTGTCTGATAATAATCGATCCGTTCTTGAAATTGTCAGACAGAAGTTCTCTAGAAACAAAAAACTTAAACTTTTCAAGTTGTATAAAAATATTAACCTGAATATTTTGCAATTAGCGTCGGTTGCAAGTGATCTAATAAGCCTGTCGGAACCCCTAACGTTAAGTTATTGTGTCACAACAATGACAATTTATTGACAAGCGAGCGCCCTTTGTCGCGGGCTCCCGGGCGCCGTTTACACCCAACTAAAAATCAACAAGCTCGTCTCAGCGACAAAACATTATCCAGGAACGCAGCTCTTTGAGGAAGACTGCCGTTATTATCTCAGATACGGCAATCACTACTTAGTGCCATCCCTTTCCCCCGCGAGAAGGCCAGTACGACAGCGAAGGATAGCCGTATGTCGCCGTGATCAATGGATACAAAAACGTGTAAGTGACGTCGACAGGATGCCCGGGCGCAGCTGGTTGGAACTTTTGTGTTTTTATTATTTTTCTTTTCCTTGTACAAAAAGAAGTTCGTTTCGCGCGGTTTAGCTTCGAACCGTCGCCTGTTTCCGTAATAGGGACAGAAAATGTTAATGAAGCATACGCCTCAGTCGAATGCGTGTTAAATTGATTGCTACGTCGTCATCAAGCTCTTATAACGTGCTTTCAAGTAACATAAGTTCAACTACAGGCCGATTAGCTTAAATATTATATCATTTAAAACATACTCAAAATATCTCATTACAATAACACAGTAAGTTTAGAAACATGTAAATTATCTTGTGTTGACACAAATGGGCGTCGCGGCGCCGGGGAAGCCTCCCTCGCGGCTGAATTGTTTTATTAAGCTTAGTCATAAAACCAATTAAAATCAATGAGCCGCGGTGTCCCCCCGGGTCCCGGCGCCATAAACAGATGTTAGATAATGGAAACGTTAGCCAGCTTGTCACATGTTTGACAGCCGGTGGCTGTCGGCGCGCTGCTCTTACTGAGATACTACAAAAACTTGACCATTGACTACTACTTTAGCTACTCAATGACGGAACTAAATGATAATTCAAAATGCCATTTATGCAATACATTGGCTAATTGATAGGTAATAGAAAAAATATATATCACAGAGAAAACTGTTGCTATTCATATCGACACAACGAGTCCGATTAGATTGTGGTAAAGGGTTCTTTTCATTGATAAGATAACTAATTAAAACGAGAAATACAAAATCAAGAATCAAGAATGATTGATATTCCCACAAAGGTTCTTGGAAAAGGTGTCCAGATTGTGTTGGCGGTATGTATAATATTGTATATACGCCAACCTTTAGTTATTATTCTGAGACGCCAACGTTATTGATGTCAAAATGTAGGCGTTACAAGTACTTTCTATAAAATATTTCATATAACTAGGTTTTTTTAAAAATAGGGACACGATGAAAATAATAATAATATATTTTGGAATCCCTGCGGGCGAACGATACGATGAAATTTTGTGATTACGTGGTATACAAATAGAAATATACTGATCTCAATAAAACGAATTAATAGTTTTCGGAACAGGAATGAACCCAAAGGTTGGATAACGATTCTCTATTCGTGTTCTTTTATTCGTGTTCTAAGCCTGCAAAAAATCTAATTGGCTCCGGTGACTTGTAGAATTGCCCTAATTTCATAGGGCTGTAGTTTGCCCTACTTAAATAAATAATGCGTAATCTTCTGTTCTTACATTGCAAATATGGGCATGCCTTTGATACAATCTGATATCTCCGCTTGCATCCAACATTGTTAGTTCTATAACGAGTTGTTATGAGTTCTTAGAATCACAACAAAGTATTTTAGGTTCTAGAGGAAAAGTTAAAGGAAAATTGTAGACTTCCATGAAAAATTTCTTAATTTCAGGAGAGAACTAACAAACTAAGAGGATTTAACGTAAAGAGAGCTGTGATGACAGAGTAGTTTGAGTAGTCGCGAAGAGTGCAAGATCGAACCTCGAATGTACCAATGAGTGTTTTCTGAACTAAAGTAAAGCGATTAATCACACAACGAGCTTTACGGTGAAAATATCGAGCGGAAACCAGTATAAGTTTTATATAAATTTCAATGTCGTATAGTTAGTATACTTCTGCTTGAGAAAAGGGGAAGGACTCGCTATCTGTCAAGTTAGTAGTTATTTTATACACCTTTGCCAACCCCTTCATAAAGGTGAGATGTGGAGATGTGTATATAAAGCTTTGAAAATTCCTTATTCTCTGCTCCGATTCATTATTCGGATCACGGCTCGATTCTTAATGAAGTTTCCATGAATCATTACAACAACGTGCTGCGATAATTTTTAAGTAATCATTGTTCAAAATTAAACTCTATAGTGGCGTGATAAGGATAAGCGAAACCACAGATGGACACTGGAAACCTAATAAAGTGTGCAGTATTTATTGGTTCCGATTACCATTATTGTAATTCTGACCTTTATTACACACAATTTATTTAATTGTATTACTGGCATTAGCCACAATGCCAATAAAAGTATTAGTACTAACAGAATTGTAAGGTAACCGCGTTGTATGGTAATGTAAATTCGCTAAGCAGAATATACACCAGGCTTCTGCCACGAAGCCCGCAAATAATTTCGTGAAATAATCTAGAAACCACTTTATAGAAGATGAACATACAACCCAAGAATTCAAGCCTCTTTGACTACCAACAAAATTATATGTTCTCAAGAAACTCATTTGTAGTGCTTGATGTAGGTACTCCTATTAGTCGTGTACTTCGTGTAGTGACATCGATACCTACATCATCAGGCTGAGTCTCTTATGATGTAGGATAGAGAGAGAGAGTAGAGCACCAGTTATCACTACAATTACAGTTCAATTAAATTTGACAGTCGTATAGTCTAGTGGTCAGACAGAAACCTTGATGCGAAGCTTGAGTGGTTAGATTCCGGCTGAGGGCGAATATTTGTGTGATGAACACGAGTAATCGTACTTTAGTCTTGAATGCACCGTATATTTATATATAATGTTTTCTAACTCTCTTAGTTACAAACTTTGCTTAGATTAAGCTGCGTACATTTGTGTGGTTGTCCCAAGGTATTTATTTATTCGCATTTATATTCTACGTATAGAGGTACGTCTTGTACGCAATACATCACAATAACAATGAAATTTAATATGACAACCAAGGTAAGCACATACTCTAGAACAGTAGTCTTACGTAGTGTACTGGCGTCTACGTCCACGTGTTTGGGCCGAGTGGCTCGTAGCGTGATCCTGTGTGCTCCTCAGTGAGGTAAGGGCACGGCTAGGTAATACGTTTATTTATATATCTATATAATAGTGTCAAAAATTGAGAAAGGTATGCTGAAATGGTTTGGCCATGTCGAGAGAATGAATGAAGAACGATTAACGGAAAAAGTGTATAAAGCGAGTGTGAATGAAAGTGTTGGAAGGGGTAGACCTAGGCGGACGTTACTAGACCAAATTAGGGACGTCTTGAAAAAAAGCCAGGTCAAGAGTACCCTTAACCGAAAAGCATGTATGAAGAGAATAATGAAAGTAGACGAAGCGAAAGAAGTATTTAAGGATCGTAGGAAGTGGAAAGAAGTAGTTTCTGCCTACCCCTATGGGGAAGAGGCGTGATTATATGTATGTATGTATGTATAATACGCTCTATAATAGATAAATTAATTAATTAGCATGAACGGCGTAATTTTTTGTTATGAAAAAGTGACGCACAAGTGATTCTAAGAGGGTCAGGCGGTTCTCAATTGTTTTATTTTGTTGCTAACGACTAATCAAGCATACGTACAATTTAAAACAATATATGTAGGTATAGTACCTACAGTTTATCTTTATACAGCTGTCAGAAAATTATTGATACCTATATTGTAAAATTATTAGCGAATAGAGTCTGCAACGCGCTAGTGACACGATTAGTGTTACAAGTGTATATATAGATAGCGCCATCCACGAAGACGCGCCCCACTATTATTTTTCATATTTTATAGTGTAACAAACCTTACACAATAAAATGTTTGAGTATTGGCGGTACCTAGACACCTATGCGTGCACACGCACAATACAATGAAGGGACTCGGGTTATACTCCCCGCATCACGTGACCCCCGCGACTAGAATGCGGTGGGGCGCGTCTTCGTGGACGGCGCTATCTTAGGCGGCGGTAACCGCTTTCTTTAATTTGTTCACCCAAACAAAGCTGGATGGTACAGCTAGTAGTAAAAAAAAATGTGTAGTAATTGATAGTCAACTATATTTATTTATCTATTAGAATAAACATTAGAACGGCCAGTAACCAATATTGAGTAGACTAAATAAGACCAAATACCCGCTTCAAACTCAAATTATGTACTCTTTAAATATACCCCTAATTTTCGAGGTAGAATTACTGAACAGTATTTGGCACTTTTCAAGTAGGCAACAACACAATCCAAATGCTCATCAATTGGCTAGTAATTGCAAGGAATTTATTTACTTTAAGGTTCGGAATTGTATAAAACCCTGCTCACAATTCACCTCGCTATTGGATAAGTGGTTGGAACGAGAAAACTCTTTTACAGATACTATTAGTATTATTATTGTTCAACAATACATTTTCATACCTCGTTTGTGAAACGTTATTCCATAATAATAATGCTCTACCATAAAGCTGTTTCGAAACAACACGGAATAGAAAAATATATATATAGAGATATATGTATATATTTAATTATGTACCTAGGCATTCATAACTTTACTTCTAAACATATTTTCCGGCCTTCAAGGTTATTTATAACTGCCATTTTTTGGCCCAATTGATATTTCTTTCGATTAGAAACTGACAGTGTAAAGTATTGATATTTTGTCATCCAATGTACCTAATTATTGAATAAGAGTATATTATCTTAAGTATCTATAGATACATTTTATACGATTTTCAGCACAGTGTATATTTTTATGCTTGGTGCTTCCAGTGAAGTGCGCAAGCGCATCGTGTCCTGCGCTAGAAGCTGTTTGAGGGCGAATTGCTTAAGCATGTATGTTGTCGTATTGCATTGCGTATAATGTGCAAGCAGAAACGAGCTTACGATCGGTCACACGGTTAGGCGCGCCTAATGAGAAAGTTTATCGAGCGTTTATTGCGTAGCAGCGGGAAGCTTCGCTTCGCCAGCGGCAAGAGGCGCTCCCGCCGCCCGCAGGTGCACCCCGCCCCGCGCCTTCTGGCCCCTCGTCTCTCCACTCCGCCCCACCCGCCCGTGACACACCGCAGCTTTCTTTCGCTCGCCACGCCGCGCCAGTAGGGATGGGAAAATGTATAAAATATATCGATATATATCGTATCGATATTTTCGAGCAATATCGATACATACTGAGCAAAAAATATCGATATTTCGATAAATCGATATTTTTATCTCAAAATGCGATTACCTGAAAAATTTTTAAAATATTCGAACGTAAAAAAAAAATAACACAATTGGCAGTTTTATTAGTTTTATTTATTATTAAAATACATATTTAAATATCATTAGTAAAATAAAAATACTTATTATTAGTCAAAAATTTGAACAATTTAAACAATAGTATCTTGTTTAAATTTTATTCGAACCAGTACTCATCGGATATAGACATCAGAAGCACTCGTTCCTTGATGTGTTCCCCGGTTAATCGGCTTCTATTATTGGGTACAGTCAAATTTACAGCTGAAGCAAGTCTTTCAGATGATACGGAGGAGCCTTGACAGATTAAATATTTCAACGCAATTCCGGCAAGAACTGGCGTAAAATGGCGACAATTCAACCAAAATTCTATGGGATCAGATTTTCTTTCAAGAATTGGTTGGTCCAGATACTGCTTCAATTCATTAGGGACACAACCGGAGCTTGGAATTTCTACTCTATTGGAACTGAGGTTAATTAATTTCTCGTGCCGACACCAAATTGATGACCCACTAGTTTCTACTTCTCCTTGAACAGGTCGTGGATCGGGAGAACGCTGGCCTCTGCGTCTATGTTCCGACCGAATGTCATTGCTAATTGTTGAAATTGAATTTGAGACGGCTCTTGGAGACGTAAAATGGATTCGTTTAAAGCGGGGGTCCAATATCGTCGCGGCTGAGAGATAAGTATTTGTTTCTAAGGAAGCTAGTTTTTGGTCAATTTTTTCTAGTAAAGCCATTCTTACAGTTTCTCCTAGAGAAGTCGATGGTGTAGATTGATCTACTGCTTGACGCAATAAATTTGAGACCGGAATCACTAGACTTGAAGTTACGTAATGTGCCCCACTTATCTCTTCAGTAGCTTCTTTGAAAGGACCAAGAAGTTTAATAAGGTCTCGTATTATGTTAAGTTGAGAAGTTGCAACCATATCAGGTGTGTTTTTATTGGTTTGGCTCTTTGTGGCTAAAATTTTAGCGACAAGTGCAGATAGCTCAACAAATCGTACAAGCATATCTAAGCACGAGTTCCATCGAGTGCTGACTGCTTGTATTAACGTCAACGCTTCACCTTCTTTTTTTCCCGATGCTATTTGTTCAGCTCGTAATTGGTCAGAAGCATTGACGGATTGCTTAAAAACCGTCACAATACTTTTGACGTGATCGCAAAGGGCAGAAAACGCATGAACCTCTCTCAGCACTCCATCAACAATAAGATTTAAGCTGTGAGCCATACAAGGAATCCTATAGTCATTTCCTAGAAATAAGCGTACCGCTGCCACCATATTTGCGCCACCATCAGTGCTGATAGACACAATTTTACTCTTGTCAATTTCAAACTCTTTACAGATGTTATCCCAAATTTCTTTAATATACTCCGCTGTATGACTCTAAAAAAATGTATATATAAATACAAGATGTATATTTATTTATTATAGCAAATATAACTACCAATCAAAACATACTTGAGACAATTTCTGCGCACACAGATTTATACTCTGAAGAGAGGTCGAATTGTTCCCCTTTGTATTGTCAATAAAGTGAACCGTCAACACTAAAAAGCTTCTGGTAGAATTAGTGATTGTGAGTATGTCACTTGTGAAAGATACGAAATCTGCTTCGTCTATTCTTTTAATAAGAATCGATTTCGTAGTATTATATCGGTTCTCTATTAAGCTAGTCACCTGAAATTAAGAACATATCGTTATCGAACTATAATTTTAATTAAAATGTATGATAAAATGGGCTAGAATACCGTTTTCCTGCATGGCAGTTTATAAAGAGGACTAACTGTGCGAACAAACTTTTTTAGACCACTTTTTTCGACACATGATAGTGGCAAATTGTCTTTACATATCATGTAAATTAGAGCCTGAGTAATATCGATGTGTCGTTGTCCACCTTCTGAAATATAGAAGTTGTAAATAATACAATTAAAATTGACTTATTCAAAAAAGGGGAAAAAAAAAACAATAATATTAATTTAATCATGTGTAATAATATTAAATATCGATATTTTCGCATAAATTTATAACAATATAAATATTCATGATAGTTACATATTTAAAAAGCTAGATAGAACTAGCTTACCTTCAAAGCTTGAACCTCTTTCTAAACAACTTAAAAGCGTACATTGTTTCCTCTTTTTTGATTCTTGAATGGAAGACTGAGCACAGCCTGTGGAATCCTCTGATTCTTTTCGCGGTTGAGGGTAATTTTGGTCATTTGTCAAAGTAGGCTAGAAATAAATAAATAGTTTTAAAAATTGATAAATAAATAGTAAATTTATAATTTACTTATTTTAAATCATCCGTTCAATTATATGAAAATTAAAATAGCAGATATTTTAATATTTTCAAATTTTTTTAGAAATAAATTAGCGCATAAAAAAATAATAAAAAAAATTGACATGTAAAAATTGTAAAAAATTAAAACTGCTATTTTTTAAAAATGAGTTTTTGGAAAACATTTTTTTTGTTAAATATAATTAAAAAATTGTGAAATGACTGCTAACTTTAATGTCATTTCAATTATTGCAAGTTTAGTATGTAATCTATAAGACATACCTCAATACTAAGATCATCATCGTCGTTTGTTGATAAATTGTCTATTGTTTTGTTACCGGATTCCTTCATTTTTGATTTCTGCATTTTTTGAAATTGTAAATAAGCATTATAATGCTTTGTTTTCAGGTGTGCAGCTAAATTAGTTGTATTGCCGCATGTCTTGTACGTTTTACCGCACAAATTGCATGAAGGTTGATTGTTTTCTTTTTTTGTAAAAAACTTCCACACAGCAGACATTGTTAGATATAAAAATAACACAAAATAAAAACATCAACATAAAACGAGCCACACTAGGTTCACAGACTGGTCAACATGCTAACAACACACTATCCAAGACATTTTTTAAGGTTGCGTTCACAAACTCAACATGCTAACAACACACTATCCAAGACATTTTTTAAGGTTGCGTTCACAAACTACAGAGGGATACTATGCATATACATAGTTCAAAACAAATCATTTTGAAGACAGAGGCAGCACTTACACCAAAACTCGCGCGCTTTAGTTTATGTTTTTATACTTACATAAAACGAACACAAATATTACAATTATAAGTAGGATAAATAATTATTATTATAAAATATAATAAAGCTCTTCAAAAAATATCGAATCCGATATTCGGAAATAAATATCGATTATCGATATTTCAAAATTAAAAATATCGCCGATATTTATCGATTATTTTCTAAAAAAATATCGATATTTTGATATATCGATAGTTGATGCCCATCCCTACGCGCCAGTCCACCGTCAGCCACGTAAGGAAGTGGCCGTATCGTCCGCCACAACGAAAGCGCCGCGCCAACCGTAAACACGACGCATTATTATCTGTGCAGCGCTTCCGTTCGCGATTTAACCTAATATCAGTGAATACATTACTCGTACAGTGTCGTGTTGTGCCAAAGTGGATGATTTAGAACGTTTGTGGATCGAGAGGAGCAACTGAACTTCCAATAAATGTAAATGTCACTCGAGTCACACGTATATGTACGTACCGGTGTGGTGTCCACCGGCGAATGCTGTTGTCCGTTCAGTTGATCAGTTCGCGTTAAGAAACTGGGTATTGTGCGAAACTGGTTCTATCCTGGCGAGATCGCTGAAGCTACCGAATCTACATACGGCTACCGGCGCTGCCGCCGGCCGGCTTTCCTCGCGACTGCGATCACTCTCGCGCCACTATCCTCAAATTAGTTGTTCGACAACACAAGTAGGCCCCATTCACTAGTTTCACGGATCGTCAACAGCGCATAAATAGTTAAAGCAAACATAGAATTATTATTAATATAATGATTGGTTTATTAGCCGAGCGAAATCGAATCAGCATCACCTAACGTCGTGCTTACTCTGAAATAGACAAATAGAGACTGAATAAAGCTAATGTACACGTCAACGTTGATCAAAATCTTGGTAGGTATTTTATTTGACGTTCTCGCATCATGCCATAGACTTTCTAAGGGATAAGTAAATATAAAAAATCCTGTGCTGAATTCCGCTGATGTCAAAAGGCGTCAAGTGTCAACTTTTGTGGAATCTGCGTCGTAAGCCGGGCTTGTCAATGATATTGAGTAGGTACTGCAGACTGCCCCAGTTAGACAAAAGACGTCAAACACCTATTACTGTGACATATACCTACAAGCAATTTAGAGCATACATAGAGTACGAACCTTTTAAAAAAAATCGATTACTTAAGTAAAAATCCTACTTGGTAGGAATAGGCCGTGCTATATATTATATTCATTGAATGTTCCAAGAGCGACTTTTGAAGCTTTCGTTTTTATTGATGTCATCTGAAATTTAAAATAATAGTCTTATTAAAACTTAGGTATAACAGAACCAATGAGGTTTTATCTATAGAGACGTTATACTCTTAGATTATGAAGTAAAAACATGGCAAATTTTATGCTATACCTACACATAGCTACAATACACAACTCACACAACGGCAATAAGAACACTGCATGATTAAAAGGACACGAAGTATATAAATCCTACTTGTCAGAAAGAGATAACATGTTATTAACAATGTTTGCCTCTGGCCGACCAATCGACAGCCAATGACAGTCTCAGACGTCGACTCTAGAGTAAACTGGGGCAAAATGTGTAAGCGGGAGAAATGGGTAGGTAATCAAAGAAATAAAAAAAATGCTTAAATAAATAAATGAAAAAAGATTTTTTCTATAATTGAATTTGGTGGTTACAATTCACAGGTTATGATACTGGACATTGCGAGGAATCTAACGACACTCAATATTACACAAACTTTTCATTCTTCTTTTTTTTACGTAACTTAAACCCATTAAAATATTATAACCAAAAAAAATTCTCAATTACCTTAATTACAGGAATTGCTGTTTTTATCAGTTTGCGAATATTTTTTTTGTTTAATATTTGTCATTTTACAGAAAGTGTTGAGAACAAATAGACGAGTATGTCGTTGGCATCCAATCATCTACTCGTCTCTGGATTCTAACAATTTTTACCCATTTGTCTTTCATCAGTCCGTCTTTAGGAAATCTATATAACATTCTCTATCTCTCTATCTATATATCATAAACATATATATATATATATATAATAGTAATATGCCTTAACAAATGAAATAAAGACGATATTTGCGTTTTCTGAAATAACAAATTTTTCTTTTATTAACAACACAATTAAATACAAAGTTTTAAGATAATTATCACATTCTAAACAGAGTAACTTACCTGAAATAACAAAAAACAACATTTAAAGCCTTTACTTCTAGTTTAGTTAATCTATTTCCTTTTATTTATACAGGAAACTATTTACTGTTTCATGTGTTTCTAAAATAACATAACCTCACTCAATCCTCAATTTTCAAGAATAGAATTCTTGAAATTAAGTCAAACCCTCAACAAAAACAAAACACCCAACTTTAAAATATAGCCTGTGACTGATTAGCCCAACATCCCCAATTTTCTTACGAACAAAATCGCCACGTGTCAATATGAAGGGCTCTTATCGTTCTCTCTGTCGCTCTTAAACGTAACGCGCTACTTGTCTCGTTCGCGCCGGTGCCGAAGCGGCAACGTCGCGGGAATTAATTCGGATTAAAATACAATGTTTGATTTTATATTTTTTATTGATAAAATAGATAAACCAATACTTATAAATGAAAAGACACATCCTTCTTGTGTCTTACATTCGTCCCAGTATATGTTTTGCAGTTTCTAAACACACAAGAAGGCATTTTATCCGAAATGCTGAATACGTGCTACGTCGTTGCCAGTCAAGCTGACACTAAGTTGACTCAAGCCAGTTGGCTTGTGTTGAGCTAGCCAAGACGAGCGCGGTATGACGTATCTACCTCAGTTTATACATCATTGAACAGAACAGTGTTCTTTCTAATAATAACATAGCATTTATTATTTTCCCTATGAGCCTTATTTCACACCTATTAACTAATTGCCGACTGTTCACATGTTTACTACGCCTGTAAGGAACAAGTAAATAAGTTTATACCTACCTAACTAATAATACCTAATATAACATTGAAGTAGGCATTCACGTGTTGTAATGAGTACATGAAGTCTGCCCTAATTGGTTAATGTTTTAAAACTATACTAGTATCTAGGGTTTATTGAACACGTGACCCCGAAACATTTTACGGCCGGGATTTGCAAACTTTGATTAAACAAGAAAAACAAATGATTAACTTTCTGAACAAAGTTATACACTAACGGTCACTAGGTCTACTTTTGTGGAACAAGTATTGTTTGATGTTTTGAATAAGCTTTACACATTGGTACAACTAAATTAAGTCTTGCAAATATTACGTCTTTAGATGCTTTTTACTTAGAACTTCTATTTAAATCTTTTTACTAAGCCTTTGTATGTTATTCGATAAGGAAAAGGTGAAAAGGGTTTTAAATAAACAAAAAAATCGTTTCCTTCGCTCTGACTTTCAATTTTGATAAATATTATTGTTTAACCCGCCTTTTAACTTTTACATTGTAACTTGCTCATGAATTTTTTCTCATAAGATATATAATATTTTTCATATGACTGCTGTCTAGTTCTGGGGTGGATGATGTCTGATTAAAATTTATCTGATCATCACGATGTAGCTTAGATGCCTTAAATAATTTTGAATATCGTTGTCTAGTTTGAGACTAGGTTGTTATTATTACTTATTCACCTGCCTTAAATATGATTTAGACGTTTAATTTTTGAAACTTTCGTATCTGTTAATCAAGCTAATAATTTCCCATTTTGCCAAACATTCTCCAACTTTCGTATTTACAATATTAGTAGCATAGAATGTCCCATGCGTTACGAAGCCATGGTAAACGATCATGTCACGACATCAAATCGATTGCTGCTCTGAAGCTCGCCACATATTGAGAATTTACGTCAGGACTTCATCGATTAGATGAAGTGATAAGCGGGGTTTATATACGGGCCATATAAAACTGGATTTCAAGTGAAATAAAATAAAATTGATATTGCAATTCTCGCTCATTGAGCTGCTTCTACTTCGTCGATTTTATTTCAGTTACTGTATTAGAGTACGTACAATGGATATATGTATGAAAGCGTATTATCTCTTTGTAATAGTTAGTGTCGCTCAACGCAGTACAGACCAAGTGAAAGGCTTACTTTCTCCAGCCCTCCGGTCCTATTATGCTATAGAGCTCCATTGCAAAATTTCACACTCTCCTACCTCCGATAGCTATCAATAAATGCCGCTTGGAATAATATTCAACTAAAAAGTACTTGAAATTGTGATTTTTATAACTTTATTCGATTGTAACAAGCTATTTTTGACCTACTAAAAACTAATATGCTCAATTCAGATGCGACGTAAACAAAACATTTGTTTTAGATGCGGTACTTCCCTTTTTTCGAGAAAATTTAAGATGATTAACTTATAGGATACGAAAGAAAACTTTTTCAACCTTTTTTTTTATTTATTAGACATCATAGAGCATCTGTCGCTACATCATTCTTGAATTTTGATTACAAAAGCACGTCGTCAAAAATATTAAAAACTAGCCGCGGCAGCGTTTTCACCCGCGTTACACCTCATAACATTAACTGCCTGCCAGTGAAGTCTCGTCGAAATTAGTAGTTTTGAACTGGCACAAAGACCTGGCAGACAAATAAACAAAAAAAAATATTGAATATATGTTATCACCAATTAATTACGTATGACTTCATATGCATTTAAATGTGATATAAAATAACAACGTTAAATTAGTATAGATGTATCCTGAAAATGATGACGAATTATAGGGGAATCTTAATGTATTTCAAAGACTGCTATACATCGAGTAATGTAATTCATCATGCCAAAAAGCCCAAGAGTGTAAGACGTTAAGTTACAAAGCTAACGTTCGTGCTCAACAGCTAAGTGTTTTACGCAAGGCGCCTCGTGCTTTGCCTTATGTAAGGTGCTTGCGCTTCTTGTGTAACTAAGCATGCTTTCGTACTCGAGTTACACATACAACTGGTACGGGTACTACCGACAAATTGTTACAATCATTTATGAGCCCATACCGTTAATCAAAAACATTACCAACCTCTCCCAAATTGGACCATGAAATTCTTTTTTTTTTGCGAAATATAAATTGTTTTGTTACCGCTGAAATCTTTGAAGGTATGCAAAGTATAAGATTAACTATTCATTGATACATTATCGCAATCACGATACCATTGCTGATAACGATACTCTCTCGAAACAATTTTGATAAAATATCACAGCTATTTGTTTTGAAATTACATGAATTGGAACACTGTACTGTAAAACTCTATCAGACAGATATTTACTAACCAATATAAGTTGTACTAATCACTACATGTAATACAGTTTAGTGGTAGTGCATAGTCTCGCACCAGGCAAGAACATATTGGGCCCTCGCCAGCTGCTGTTGCCAACTGCAACGAAGGTAGCTGCCCTTATATCCAATTGAATATCATACCAACCGAGCCAATTTTGACATGAAGTCGTTCTGACCGCTAATACATATTTGTATATAAATATCTATCTTCCCACGAGGGTCCCGAAGGGCTTAAAAAGTGTTACAACTTCTTTTTATATTCAAAACATTTTGGTGCCAACATGACGGATGACAAGTACATCGTCATTTCTCCAGCCCGACCTAACATATATTTTTGTATTTACATATATGCAGGTATCTTCTCAATCTTCACCTCGAACTCGTGATGTAGTACTTCCTTAAGTAAAAAAAAAACATTGTTATAGGGTTTTGAACTTGCAATCTTTGCGATGCAGGCGAAAAGGATAGAACAATTTACAAGGGCGTATTCTTAATAGACATATTTAAAAGATATTAACATAGATACATATCATCACGCCAAGTCCCCAACGGGGTAGGCAGAGAGTATAGAGCGCCAGTTCTCTCTAGACTTACATACCTCTTTCGCTTCGTCCACATTCATCAGTCTCTTCATACATGCTCGTCGGTTTCGAGTACTCTTAACGTTCCCGTCCTTGAGAGTCCGATCTATTTGATCCAGGTAGTTGGAACGTGTCCTTCCTCTGCCTCTTCTTGCACACACTTTTGCTTTGTATATCTGTTTCGTCAATCTTTCTTCACTCATCCTTTCTATGTGTCCAAACCAACGTAACATGCCTTTCTTCATCTTTACAATCACGCCCTCATTCACGCCAGTTGATTTGCGAATCTCTTCATTGCGGATTCGATCTAATATCGTTACGCCGCACATTTTTCGAAGAGATCGCATCTCGACTGCATTCAAGCTATTTTCATATTTCCTCTGACATACCCAGGATTCGCTGCCATACAATAAGGTAGGTACCAATATCGCGTTGTGGACAGCAACTCGAGCATTCTTGCTCAGACTTTTACTGCCCATCAACGCCGACATGGCTCCATTCACCTTATTTCCGGCAGTTATCCTTCTTTCAATATCTTTTTCATACTTTCCATCTCGTGTGAACATGCTTCCAAGATATACAAATTCATTCACTTGCTCTAGAATTTGCTCTAGAAACCTAAATATAATTATGCCAATTTGTCTTAATAACTCTACATAAAAGTAACTTAATCCTAACTCAATCCGACGAGTCTATTCCATTCATAAGAATTGCATAGGATGTTTCAAGTTATTTATTTATTACAACCATATTGAAAGAACGTCCCATTGGGTGATCGCCAATATTCATTGCCAAAATGTATAAAGCATTGTCGTTTACAAACCAAAAAATCATATTGGATTAAGCTACACAGATTTCGAAACAGTACAATTCAATCTGAACGAAAGAACCTCTGGAAATATCGTTTCAGTCTAGAGAGAGCAAATAAAGGAGCATAAAATATTCCACCGGTCCAAATTGCCGTACAATATTTTTAAGTTTCAAATATGTATACCTTTATTGTACTCTCTTCTCCTTTCAATATATTTTTGATTTAAGAATAATATGGACAGGTGATGATTTCTCTAATTATATTCGAATTAATTTATATCCAAACTCTGACACTGATGTTCGGTTATTAAAGTATGCTTGATTGTGGCCCGGTGTCAGGTGTGTAAGGTATCGAGGGTCGCGGGGTGCGGGGGTTCCGTCCACAACATCTGTCACGGCAGCTGCTCGGCCTGCCTTCGCACGTGCGTCTGCACCTATTATTATAGTTTTTGTGCTCGTATTTCGGAAGATACCCGAAGGAAAGGGATTTGAAACGGTCTGCATTATTAATGTCTACTCAACGCCTTAGTAAAACGTCAACGTAATCACCTTTATCAACACATGTTAAGAAATTTACGACGCTGCTCATAATAAGTACTGGCACATACACATCATTACGCCGAGTCCTTCAGTCGAGTCGAGTTCAGACTTACATTCATATATACATAACTCTCGCTACTAGCACTAAATTCCAATTAGTTCTTCAATAAGCAATTCCTCAGTTTTCAATGTAATGACAACACGTAATCAATTCTTTAGCGTAGATACAGCAATCCACTTCATACTCGTAAATACTCATGAAGCAAGCTAGAAACAAACAAATAGTTGAAGGAAAGAGATCACAAGCGGTGATTTTTATATTTCCAGCGCGGCGCACATGTGACGTTTGTTTACCGGCAGCTTCAAGGTCGTGTGCATTATTGCGACGTTGTTCAGTGCACGTATATAAATCACCTTGTATATATCAATATGGAAATATCATAGACAAAGCTCTGAATACTTCATGAAAGCTTAATTAAAACTAGCAGTTATGATAACCGAGAAGAAATAAAATTAAAAAGAAAATTCTACCGAATCCAAACTTGTATTTGATTCTTCAGAACAAACAAACGGAATGAATCATCGTTCGTGTTGGAAATTAGAATTCACGGAAAATCTGTTTTCAGCTACGGATCAAACTAACGATTCTGTTTGCGGATTACTTGATGGATGATGTTGATTTGATTGACTCTAGTTTATGCTTGCGACTTTATAACAACTACCTTTCTTTTAAGTTAAAGATCTTACTGGATTTTGATGATTATGAACTTGGATGACGGCAAAGATTTAGGAACAGTTACCGGACTACGACGTAATAAAAATTGCCTTAGACAATGTACACATTAAGTCAGTGCCTACAACTTAGCCAGTGACAAAAATATGATAAGCCCAGTACAATAGCGCATCGTTTGTTGCTTAAATCGCTTGACGGCATTGCACCTTTGACCCGCAAACCCGCAATGCAGCGCTGGCGGCACCACACCGCGCTACGGCTTACGTTTGTTTACCATCGCATACATAATCGCCATCTCTTCATAAACAAACTTCGCAAATGCTCCCCAACCTCGTTTAAACTCGTTTAATGAGCTTTCCGAACGCGAATTGGTAGAGCTTTATTGCCATTATCACTCTGAATACTAATTAAACGGCGATTTTTGTCGTATCAGTATATCGTCGTGATGTAGCCGTGACCTTTTGCTCACCACAGATAAGGACATACTCCTAGTGTTCGATCATTCATGTCCTAATTTAATGACGCAATTGACACGATCGATTACAACACCGAATTATTAATGTGGTACACTTCGTGAGATGATATTTTGGTGATGTGAAAGGTCACACACAAGTGTGTGTCAAGTGATGAAGATTGATCAATGGCTAACAATATAAGCTCTGCAGAATAGTGATGTTTTACAGCGGCGCGTACCTACGCAATAGATCGTGCTTTCGACCGCTAACACAATTAGTTAAATGTCAAACTTGTAATATGTTCTTAATTAATATGCAAACTTTTTATATGACTCGTGAAAATAATAATGGTATATACATTGTTATTTTAATATCGACATATGTCACGTCTGTGTGCCATAATTTAAGAAATATCTTGACAACCCTAACATATCTGGCGGCCATGCTACAGGCGATTCTGTATGTGATTTTAAACAGCTTGAACTACTTGCATTCTCATCGAATATACCCTCGATGAAATGTTAGCCGTGTTCGCCTTTCATGGAATCATAAATGTACAGATTTACAGACGCCGCTGAACGCTGCTGTGATACCTTCTGTGATGTGAGTTTGTGAGCCAGCCCACGGATATTTTTGTATGTGATTTACTAGTGCCCAGTACAAACCGAGTACAAAAAAAACGGATATTGTATAGAGATATTTATATATTAGTGTTATTGAAACAATGAAAGAAGAGTGCAAGTTGTGCAGTGTGGGTTGGGGTGGGCCAGGCCAGAGTACAACGGACTTTTCCATATCTTCGCTGATGAGGCCGGCGGCGCCGCACGCGGGACAGGTGGACCCGAGGCATGACGCAGTACTGCTGTCTGCCTATCTCTTGAAACTAGGTGACTATCCCTTGTATTCGCTTCACGATTACAGCGCCGCAGTTGGTGAGTATCGAGCACGCACAACTATTACACTTGCACTAAGTATATCACAACTTTACATATCAACAACTGAGTACTGAATAAGTACTCCAAATCGTTGTCCTGTTGGCGGGGGCCGGCGCTTGCGCTTCGTCTTGTCCAGTAATGTAGATGTAATTCTTACTTACAGCTTTTTCATATTCTAGCGCCTCGCCCCGGCTTTGCATGGGTACATACAATGTTTTAATATATGTCAAGGGATTAGGCAGCGCTTTCGACGAAGCTCCATACGGCTTGCCTCTTTCCGACATTTTCAACAGTTATGTGAAAACCGCATAAAATCCAGTTGGTAGTTTTTGAGTTTATCTCGAACAGACGGAAGCTGTGGGGAACTTTGTTTTATAGTATGTAGTGATATTATAAAAATAGGTACTTATTACAGCCAGATCTCATGTTAACTTTTAAATACGCATTAATTTAAGTAAATACGATGTTTTAATAAATTGAATGTGAAAAAGACTTCATATAAAGCGCCATCCCGCTAGATTTGTTTGGCCGCATTTTGATTACTCATATTTTAGTAGGAACGGGTTTGTCTGTGATTGGTCAGTCCGAATGGATAACCTTGAAACAACCAATCACAGCTCGGTACATAACACCGTGAAAATAGCAGGCGCCAGCTACTTCAAAAAAAGAAAACTATCCTTGTAGCGTTTTTAAGCTTGTGTATTTTTAAAACACAGATAAAATAACATGTCCGCCTCTTTCTTTACTGATACAATAAGATATTTTCTTTGTTCCTGTGTACCGAAGTGACTTAACGAATCTAGTTGAATTAATTAGCGCTGAAGTCGAGTGGGATACACCCACAGTGACGTAAGTAACCAAAATGTATATATTGTACTATCTGTGCGCCGCGGTGTCACCCGCGTAAATTTATTTTCATTGGTAGACTTTAGACTGCTATAAATAATAGGTACTGTATGTTAATCCAGCTAATAATCTATCTCAGAGCTAAATTCATCTGATCCTCATCATTGCCTCATCATCCTCATCATAGACACAATTTCACTTTTATAATATTAGCAGGATCTTTTGCAATCATTTATTTGTGTTAAAATTTATTATTTAAAATTATTTACTTAAATGTTTATGAGGTACCGACCTTAATAAATATATAAATAAATAACGATAATGTTAAGTTTTAATTTAATAATTATTTCCTTGAGATAAATCAAAAAGTAAAGAACTAATCCGATGCTTGAAAGCATCGTATCGTACTCGTGTAACTTACGTAAATCCAAAACAAACAATGGGAACTTTTGAATATTCATGAGTCTACCAAACATATTTGCGTCAATGCATTGTTCGACACAATTCTACCTTGGTCCGTTTTATTCGGTGTAAGAATTATCTACCTACATAAAGTATTAATGAAACAAAAGTCACAATTTTATGCTATTTGATTACTGGTGGATGTATCCGTTTGCATCAAGATTAAAGGTTAAACCCCAGTGGTGTGATATTTATATGGTTGTGTTATGTTACTTACAAACAACCAAGAAGAAAAATACGATTTAAAAAATCGTATTTTTATATAATCGTATTTTATTCGCCATGAATATGCCATGAAATTTCAAACGTATGTACTTAAAGTCATGTCTGAGACACGGCGACAAACCAACTACATATTTGACAGATTGGTCTAAAATATATCTGGCGAATCAACGCCATCGTTTCGCCTCTGCCTTACTCCTTTGATCCTTATTACTGATATTCTCCATGTTATCTTAGATTCCCTGATTTAAATATAATTATACCATCGTACAATAAAATAAAGCTTATTTTAATGAGGGCATTCATTATACTTTTATAAACATACATATGTATAAAGTCATCAACACTAAACAATGCATTTAAATGTTTATTTCACGGTTTTAATTATATTTTACCTGCTTTACGAGTTTCGTGTAGATTTATAAGTATACATTTCCATGTTCATCGTATCGTATCATTTTGTTTAATGTAAAAGACAAGTTACGTTGGAACACTTAAAGTTTTTTTTTATGACCGAACTGAATTCCCTGAATTCAGAACAGACGGGATGACCCATTTGTTCCTGATACCTAAGTATAATGATAGACGAGCCATATACCTACTTGTTAGTTACTTACATTTATTTATGATTTTTTTCAGTAGCAGTAATTACATGTTTGTGTTTGACGTCAGTTATCGTACATACCATATACATATATTATCACGCCGAGTACTTAGTAGTAGTTTAGTAGTAACTTACAAAGTAGGCAGAGAAAGAGAGTAGAGCGCCAGTTCTCTAAAGAATTACCGATCTCTTTTGCTTCGGGACATTCCTCTTTCTCTTCTTCAGTCTTTTCATTTATAGTAGTATATATGCATACGTAATAGTACTGAAATTGTACTAATTAAGTAACTCTACGGACCAGATAGACATCGAATGATGAAGTCAAATTGTAGATGCGAAAGTAGATCACACCACGACTAGTGACGGTGATTTACTGTAATCACTAATCATGTTCAGATCGTTTAAATGCAATCCAATATTGGAATGAGTGTAATAAATTGGAGGGTTACAAGTGTACCTTGTTACACGTAGTTTCTCTAAAATATTAGGACTATGTTAAAAACGTAGCTTCGGTATGGCTTCGGTAACTCATTGCCATAGAAATGTGCGTGTTTACCTAATAAATAGCTAAACATTATTTCTACATAAGCTTATGTAAATAAAATACCTATAAATCAATATATTCAATGTTATGCCTAAAGTTATACCTAACTTAACATTGTTACTTAATTTCAGAGCAATATTAACCATTTCAAAATTACAGGATATTAATAAGGTAAAACCCATATGTAACATAAAACCACATAAATAAATTTAAATACAATTCTAAACAAGATCTTGCTTCACGCAAATAATATATATTTACTAACATTTATGTCTACTTACTAAACGTCAAGTTGACAGAATATAACTACTGTCTTATTAATAGCCTGTTGCTCTGTTGTAATGTTAGCTTAAATACAATCTATTTGTTTAAAAACTACTTTAAATACAATTTATTTTGGTAAGTTTAAACTAAGCTTGCCAAAATAAATTTAAATAATGGTCTATTAGATTGGAAAAACGACCGTGAACCCCAGCTATATATAACTAATCCCTCGTATGTAACGGTTTAGTTATGTAAAAAGCTCCATTAGGTCATCTGCAAGTAACAATGTCAGAATAAAACTAACGTTTAAAAAAACGTATACATAGTTGGGCAGACGCAGGCGCGCGTGTAAACGTGCCTGAGATCTGGGCGACACGGAGTTATTCGTGAAGAAAGATCTTTGCGGGGTCGGCAACCTGTGATTAATTCTCTTGGTTTTATAAATAAGTATTTTGGTGCAAATGAACAGGAGCAGCGGCAATCGCTCATCAGCTGTGTCGTATGTTAGGTTAGCTACCGTAATTGTTTAAGAAAAATGATGCGAACATTCGCATCTACTTAAAACATCACCGGTAAACTTGGACTGGTACTTATTCGTTCAACACAGGCATCACTTATTTAAATGGTAGCTCCTGTCAGTAAATTAAGAAAGTGAAAAAAAAACAATTATTATTAATTATTCCAGTGAAAAAAAAACAATTATTATTAATTATTCCTCTGACTACCACTTCGAGGAACCTTGTGGAAAGATTCGAAGATGACATGACAATGTGTCTGTACTCAATTATATATTATGTATAGCTTCATATAGTTAAGTAAAGTTATCGCAGACACGATGCAGCGCGACCTCGCTCAGATCCGTGAGCGGATCCGATTTGTCCTGTGATCCTAGATTTACTTACAAGGTACATGTTGAATATATTAGTGTATTAAAAGGTCTTTCCGACAACTGATTTATGTATTGTTTTTCACTATTATAGTTCGCCGCATCCGCATCTTATCATTGCGACTCCAAGGATTCTTTTTTTTGTACTTTGTATCAAGACAAACAGTACGTATGTAGATATATGTCTGGACACCAACCTTTGTGCATTTAGCTATATATTTCGCGCAGTTTCATCGAGAGACGTGGGTTTAAAAATACAGAGCACAGTCTATTCTGGACAATGATGCGCTTTTGTTTTCGTATCTATCTATCAATTCTTTTTTTTAGACCACAATCCAAGCTTTAGCGGTTACCGCAGCCCATAAGCAATACCGAAGATATTATTATCATTAATCTTGGACCTTATTTTGGAGTGTGGAGTCCTAGAAAGCTTACTGTAGGAACACAATACTATCCAACAGCGGTGCTATTTGTTTGCAGTATTGTACCAATTGAGCAACTAGTTTTGATCGAGAAATCTCGCTGTAACCTCTCCCGCTTATCATTCCTCAGACGTTTGCGTTTGGGAGGCATCACTAATCATGACAGTTTATTTATACACATGTCAGGACACATCTGTAACATCCCCTGTAGACACAGCGCTCTCTTTATGCCACTCATTAATTACAAGGGTGATCGATAAAACAGTATGTTTACCGGATGACGTCACGGGTTCTCCTGGCGGTGACTCAGTGAAATCTCACTCAATTCTGAACGTTAACGGGATTCTGGGATAATCGAGTCATTGACGTAATTCGCGCGGATCTACATCTGGTCTCATAATATTCGCTGGAATTTTTTGTAGCACTTAAGCTATGTTTAATACTCACATAGGCACCATCGCGCCGTTCCTCGTGGGTCAGGCAATAAGAGTAGACTCTTTCGTTTCATCCACATACAACACTGTCTTCATACATCTTTTTTTTTTGCTCGCTGGCAACCCAGCTGTTAGCAACGTTGGAAAGTGTTCGCACAGTTTTAAGTAAATTTATGATATTGAACCTACGTAATTGTTAAATTATTAGGTCTCAGTGCTGTGTAAATGTAATAACAATTTGAGTAAGTGTTATTCTGCCCTAAATTCTATAAATTAATGCAAAATAAGTTGTAAACAAACCGGCCGAGTGGTACTTGACTGTTAATTTTTTTTTCAATCTACCCTCATTTCACTTTTTTTTTCTCTCAAACTACTGGACTCGCTCAATTTATTTATTATGGCCACCTGGGGTTGCTGCATTCCGGATATCGAAACTGATGAGAAGTATATAAATTGTATAAAGTGCGATAAGAAGTATCATTTTGCATGTATGGCACTTGACGTGGCCATTAATGGTGAAGCGCGTCTAGAATGGGCTTGCCCTGAATGTCTTCGCAATCGCCCTAAAACCTCGAAAGATGATAACACTCCAATTCGAAACGTATCTGTTACTAGAGGGAATAAAAGGCAAGCTCTTAACTCACCGCCAACAGAGAACGTGAAAAGTTGCATTTCCCGTGATGATGTGCGCGAAGTTGTTCTTGAAGTAATAAATAAAAGTATGCTCGACGTGTTCAATAAAATGCAAGACAAGTTCTCTACGTTTCTAAATAAGGAGCTCCAACCTATAAAAAGTGAGCTCACGCAAATCAGTGAATCAATGAATTTTATAAATGCCAAATATGAGGAAATCAAGAAAGATAACGCAACCTATAAAATAAAAGTAGCTGAAGTAGAAAAAACCAATGGAGAATTGAAGAAAAACATTCAAGAGCTGAGTCTGCGCATAAATAACATGGAACAGCAGTCACGCCAGAACAACATAGAAATACAGTGTGTACCAGAAACCAAGAATGAAAATCTAAGACAAATCATATCCGCAGTGGGAGATGTTGTGGGCTGTGTATTGAAGGAAAGTGATATAGTGTATTGCACTCGCACGGCAAAGCAGGATAAAAATAGTGCTCGCCCACGCTCAATAGTAGCTCAATTGGCATCGCCAGTTATCCGAGATCTTCTTATAGCTTCTACTTCAAAATACAATAAGTCCAATCAACACAACAAGTTAAACAGCAGTCTTCTCGGTATCGCCGCAAATAGTTCGCCTGTATTCGTGACGGAACACTTATCCCCGTCCAACAAGGCGTTACACGCAGCAGCTAGAAAGAAAGCTAAAGAGCTTGGCTTCAAGTTCGTATGGATAAGAAATGGGAAGATTTTCGTCAGGAAAAATGATGAGTCAGAATTTATCTTAATTAAGAGCATGTTCACTGTAGATAACTTAAAATAAGTTTTACTTATATAATTTCATTCCATGTTATTGAACTTATAATTAGAAAAATTCAATTCGTTAAAATTATATTACCAAAATACGCGTGGTCTTCGTACCAAAACTCATAGTTTTTATAGTCAGATACTTTGTAATGATTATGATATTGTAGTTCTCACAGAGACATGGTTAAACGATTCAGTTAAAAGTAGTGAGCTATTCGACCGGAGATATGTTGTTTATCGAAGAGACAGGGCTGACACAGCTTACAACTATAAAAAAGATGGAGGAGGCGTGTTGATAGCAGTTTCTAATAACTTAAAGTCTAAGCGGATGTATAACTGGGAATCAAAAATCGAAGACTTATGGGTTACTGTTGAAGTTCCTGATTCTCATGCTAGTCGTCATACTATAGCTCTCTGTGCCGTTTACTTGCCACCTCCTGTAAATCGAGTAATGCTCGATAATTTTATTGAAAATTGTAATACGATTTTAGAGAAATCGCTTTTTAATTGTATACTAGGAGACTTTAATCTTGGTAGTATTAACTGGAGCTTGTTAGGTGACAATGACAATAACTATATAGTCCCAGGATTTAGCAACGCTCTAATTGATTTTATGTATGTAAATGGATTACAGCAACTTAACTCCACAAGTAATGTTTCCGGTAGAATTCTTGACCTAGTCTTATCCAATTTGCCTTCTTGTTCCGTTGCGCAGTCTATTAATATCCTTAGTATAATTGATCAACTTCATCCTCCACTGGATATTGATATTGCATGGAAAACTGATGAAACAATGAATTATAATACTGAAGCCAACAATTTAAACTTCCGTAAGGCTGATTATGCAAACATCCGTAAACTATTAGATGAATGTAATTGGGAAACTTTAATTAATGACACTGATAATGTAGATATTATGGTACACGTATTTTATAGCAAAATTCGTGCTATAATAGCACAATTTACACCTAGGAAAATAATGAAAAAATCCAAGTATCCTCCCTGGTATGATCGAAACTTGATAAGAACATTAAAAGAAAAACACAAGCTTAGGATTCGCTATAAAAAGTTTAGAAATCCCAGGGATGAGTTGGAGTTAAAGTTACTGAGTAGTCGCTGCTCAAAAATGGCAATTTCCTGCTATAATCGCTATATACGTGAGATTGAAAATAAAATAACAGTAAACCCTAAGTTTTTTTGGTCTTACGTGAAAGCAAAGCGTGGAGGTTCTAGTGCGTATCCACACTCAATGACGAATGGCATTGTAACAACATCAAAAGGTGAAGAGATATGTGAATTATTCTCTTCGTATTTTGCATCAGGGTATAAATGTAACAATGCTTCCATTCAATATCAGCTTCCTAATCATTTGAAAGATATAGAAAATTATTGCCAATATCTTAAGCTGCCTCTTATTGTCCATGAAGCTCTACTCAAGGCATTAAAAAACCTTGATAGCAGCAAGGGTGCTGGTCCTGATGGGATTCCTGCGGTCTTCATTACAGAGTGTGCTGAACAGCTAGTTAAGCCTTTGTTAATGATTTACAATAAATCCCTTACTACTGGTGTTTTCCCACGTGAATGGAAAATGGCTATGATTATCCCGATTCATAAATCATGCAGAGAAGATCTTATTCATAATTACAGACCAATTTCAATTTTATCGTGTTTTGCGAAAATTTTTGAATTGCTTATATGTCCTTACGTTCAGAATCATTTTAAGCAATTCTTAACTCCGAAGCAACATGGTTTTGTCCAAGGCAGATCGACAAATACAAATTTAATTGACTTCACTGAAATTATATGCGAAGCTCTCGATCGCAATAAGCAAATCGATGTTGTATACGTGGATTTCAGCAAAGCTTTTGACAGTGTATCCCACGATATTCTACTACAGAAGTTGTCAGCATACGGGATAGCCGGCGAGCTTTTGAAATGGTTTAATTCATACCTTGACGGACGCACTTTTTTCGTAGCAATCAATGGTTTCCACTCAAATTCCCGACCAGCCACCTCAGGAGTACCTCAGGGTTCTCATTTGGGACCAGTACTATTTAATGTTTTCGTAAATGACATACCTAACCATCTTATATATTCGGACTCATTTATGTATGCAGACGACCTAAAACTTTGCAAGGTAATAGATACAACTAATGACTCGTACGACTTGCAATGCGATATTGATAACTTGATCAGGTGGTGTGTACTAAACCGAATGGAGCCAAACCTGAAAAAGTGCTTTGTTATAAAATTCTCCCGCAAAAGCAGTTTAATTCCTTCTGATTATACCATCTGCAATAACCTTGTCCAGGAAACAAATGAAATTCGTGACTTGGGTATCTTACTTGACAAAAAACTTACTTTCATTCCGCATATTGAAAACATTACACAACGTGCTTCTAAAATGTTAGGATTTGTTCTGAGAAATGTTAAGGAGCTTCGCAGCTATCAAACAAAGATTTTACTTTTCAATAGCTTAGTAAGAAGTATATTGGAATACTGTTCCGTTGTTTGGAGGCCACATTATTCCACACATAGTTTGCGTATAGAGGGGGTCCAAAAGAGATTCGTCTGGCACTTGGCGTATTCCGCTGGTTTGGCAAAGAAACTTAATTCATACCAAAAACGACTATCGTATTTTAAAATGTCTTCCTTAGCTAAACGCAGAGAAGTGACGGACCTTATTTTTGTATCAAAACTATTTAATAATAAAGCCGATTGCCCTCAAATACTGAGTAAATTCAAAATTCGCGTTCCTTCAAGGTACCCTCGTCATCGAATTACGCCTTTTTGCCCTCCTCTTCGCAAAACTGTATTTGGCGCGAACTCTCCCATTCCTAGACTATCAAAAACAGTAAATGAATATAGTGATCTTGTTGATATCTATTGTGATCAACCTGGCAAGCTCCGGAAAAATATTTTTGAAAATAGTTTTTAATTACTCTTTACTTTTTATTTTTTTCTTAGTTTTTTATGTATTTTTTTTGTTATCTACACTGTGCCTTGAACTTTCCAAGTAATGGTGCAAGTGGTGTTTACCAGTAATTATTTGCTACATTTAGCTCTAAGTTTTGTGATGTTTAAGATGTAGTATCGATGTAAGCAAGTGTTGGTAAACCTTATATAATAAATATAAAATATAAATATAAATATACATGATCGCCGGTTTGATTTGGGTATAAGTAGTCAAAGATTCTTCTGCCACATTTTCGCTTTGTATACACCCGTTTCGTCAATCTTTCTTCACTTAACATTTCTATCGGTCCAAACCAATGTAACATACCTTTCTTGATCTTTACATACAATAATGAGGGTTCGTAAACGGGTAAGCATAAGACACTCTTCGGAAATATATTTAATTGTAGCCAAATATTGTTTAAAAGACGAAAAACTAATTGTTAGTTTAAGGTGTTTGGTGGTCTTGTATTATTAGTGAAATTATCGTTAAAATGATACGCAAAGATATCAAGTTTACACATTATTAATCAACTTGATTCTCGTATTTCAAAATTTAAGAGCTTTACGAGCAATGTATGCACTAATCGTGTTTAGAAAATATGAAGTATCAACTTACAATAATAATATTGTATTTGTCGATAAAATAAGCGAGACAAGTCTGCTTGTTTAGCAATATAATCCAAGCGGATTAGGAAGTACTAATGAGGTACAGTTAGCGAAAAAACTGCTATATTATACGTGCTTTGTCGGAACGAAAATAATGATTTGTGTGTTCAACTCCAGTTAAAGGTCAGTTGACTTTGTGTTAGATGTCCAGAACAGTATTATTATTATTACAACTTGTACTCAATATAACGGTGATAAATAAATATAATATAATATATCCTCACGCCTTCTCACAAGGGTCCCCGAAGGGGTAGGCAGAGGTGTATAGGTAATATCCACACACTCACTTTCCGCCAGAGGTATATTAGGTGCCAACGTGAGAGATGGCGAGTCCATCGCCGTTACTCAAGCACGACTATACATACGCCTTTGAATTTCTTCTCAGCCGTATGCAGGTTTCCTCTCGATATTTTCCTTCACCGTGATGTGACTAATCACTGTACTTAAGTTCAGAAAAACTCATTGGTACAGTCGGGATTCGAACTTGCGACCTTTGCGTCGCAGGCAACTGCTCGAACCACTCGGCCACCACGGCTCTAAAGGGTTATCAATTTGCGGACTTATCTCAGAAACGGGTTCTGATTCGAAATATCGATTATATATTATTCGATTGTATTTAGTTTAGTATATACATGGGTATGTTGGGTAGTTTTTTTATACCACTGGGGTGGGATGGGCGGCCCGCCTGATAGAAAGCGGTTACCGACGCCTATAGACGTTTGCATTATTGAGTGATCACTCGCCCGTTGCCGACCCTAATAGGTATATATAATATGTGCCTTTTTTGCTATATTTATACCCCACAGGGGGTGCCCTTAGCTGTGTTGCTTAGAAATAAAGTGCCTGGCTGGAGGTTTAGGTCTCGCCATTGGCCGGTTAAGACGTTCCCGGAACTCACGCTACGAGAGACAATACAAAAAAAAATTGCTATATTTGAATACTTAATTTATATGTATAATTGTATAAAAATATAATATAATTATGAGGTATGGCGTTTACGGTTATAGTTACATGAAAATTATGTGACGGAATGTGTGAAAGGAATGTGGACGAGGCAATAGAGTATGTAACTCTAGAGAATAATTACGCTCGCTCTATACTCTCTCTCTTACTCCGTGTATTAAATTTCCTTCGGTTAAGCAATACAGAAGGCGTTTTCCTCTCAGCTCCTCTCTTAGCTCATTTAAACTCAAAGTAAGGAACTCTTACATACGATTCTTCGTAGCGGGTAGAGCTGTTAAACATTTTATATTTTCCACCATAAAATCCAACCAACTAGCTATAAAGTGTTGCTATTTAAATATTCATCCACGGCGCGGAGGAGGCATACTTAATTAAGACGGATTTGATTCATTTATCCCACGGCAACTGACAACTTACCTAGAGTTCGGAATATAAATTGGGACACTACTATTCTTACTATATTATTAGTAGTAATATACCTAATATACCTCTGGCGCAGTGGGTGTGTGGGTATTACCTATACACCTCTGCCTACCCCTTCGGAGACCCTTGTGGGAAGGCGTGAGGATATATATATATTATATATTATATATTCTTACTATTTATGTGAATATTCATATATTATGTAAGAAGTTATGGGACAGATCACTATTATTTCCGACGTCAACTTGATGTATCCATAGACAATCTCCATCTAATTATAATAATACCAGCTATGCCCCGCGGTTTCACCCGTGCGAAAAAAAAATTTTTTATTGGTAGATTTTAGTATTTCCTATTTGCTACTCCTAATAATCGACTTGCTTGCCAAATATCATCCAATTATGTTCAGGTGTCTTGACATAATTGAGAAATAAACACCCCCACAAACTTTCATTTACACAAAAATATAGTTAGGTACGAACAAAACATAAATGTTTTAAACAAATATATGTTATTGTCATGTATTATTTGTTAAAGACGATTCGATCGGCGCTTGATACTCCAAGCTAAGCCCGCCTCTGGTCGCCTTACGTTTCCCCCACTACGATGCGACTCGTAGTGGGGGAAAACGCGTGACGCTTCGAGTAGCTTCTACTCGGGACGGCACTTTCGGGAATATTCCGGAAGTCGACATCTTTAGTAAAAAAAAGGGCAAGTGAGACTGACAGTGGATACACTACCTCCTACTTACTACTTACGTTTTAATGACAATGATTTAGCAAGCTGCACTGATTATAAAATGTGTTTTAGAGATACCCTCCTCCGTCCGTAGAAGGCGGTAACCGTTTAGCTAGAAGGCCGCTTGTTTGCCACCTTAGTATTAGCTAACTGTATGCTTATTTTTTTATTATTATTTTAACATCACATACTTACCTACACATGTATGTATCAGACGATAATTGATTGCATTTTTTCTTCAAGGTTAACATTAAAATTGACGTATTTTAGGAGCAATTCGAAGCAATATCGAAAACTTAACAAATTTGCTGTTATGCGCAGTCATTTTATAATGTATGAAATTGTATGTTAAAGGAAATTTATTTATTTATGTTATACTATTATAAATATTTTGAAGCCGAATTACTAGAAATTCATTCACAAACAACATAAGTAGTGACAGCAACAGAAAATTTAATGACCACAGTATCTACATCTGTAAATAACAAAATGATCCCTGTACTTACAAAATGAGCAGATTAATTAATTGAATACCAAAATGTTGCCATGTTTCCAAACACAAATTAACTTTTTAAGCTGTTACTGGCGTAAACAGCTAACCGCTCATGGCAAATGAGTGTCAACAATTGGAACGAGCCTTCTCATTAAACTGTACATATAAGCCCTAACCCTAAGTAACATTGTTCGTAACATAACCCTTGAAAGCAGGGGCCGCGATGGGCCATAAAAAGTTGAGTAAAACAATAATCAGTCGCCCCGGCCCACTCGCCGCCCGCCGTACTCGCTACGGCAACGTAAACATCAAATACACTGCAAGCTTTTTATTTCGTGCTCTGCCTTTGTTGGCGATAATTTGTTTTACGAGCAATTTCAATTATAGTTTTTCCTAGGTACTTGAAAAAATTAAAAGTGTCTGAATTAACATAGATAACATAATTATTTCAACATCTATTTGTAAATGCCTAGTCGACGTGTTAATTTAGTGTCTTTATTTGTATAGTTTTTTGTTCAATAACTTAATTGTTTTTAGGTGCTTTTTACTCGTAATAAAAGGACATTCAAGCGTTTAACAACGTGTTGAAAATTCTTGTAGGTACAAGCTCTGTAGTAATCTACTAACATAAGTGCTTCCAACCTGTGTTTGATCTAGATAACAAGATTCCGCTAGCATAATTTTATCAAAACTGTGATTACATCTATCCAAACATAGTCCAAGAGACTTTCTCCTAGCGGTTTTATCTCCTAGATCTTAGTTTCCAATTGATTCCAAAATTATAGTTATCATCTACATAATTGTTTTGACATAATATATTTTTATTGGGAGAAAATCTAGATAATGTGTTTTACACGATCATTAAATCTCTAGATAAGGGTTCATTAGAACTCACCAGTTGTAATATGAGATACATGTATAATTAATTAGCTTAGCCGATTACGTAATGGATCACACTTTTGTAATTGCTCAAGCTTGTTGAAAATATGAAGAAGGCGATGTCCTGTGATAATTAAGTTTTTCATTTGAGCTTAACTAAAACATGGTTTTTAATGAGCTCAGTAGGTACTTTTTATTACTTGGTACTCGGCCAAATAGCCTCTGTACACGTGCCACTCTAAGAAAACAATCGAGAGCTACAATCACAACAAGCATATTTATCAATGTAAAGAGGATTTATTCTAATGTGCGTTAGAAGAAGAAAAAGAAGAAATATATTTATAAATCGAATTCAAATCAACATAAGTCATAATCGTGGCTACGGCTCCCATAGCCAATATATATCTGTACAAACCTTTGTTACTATTTCTCTCTTCTTAGTTCTTATATGCTCGCCAGTTTCGGATATTCCTTCTATGAAGCGGAATAGGTCTGAAAATCTAGAGAGCACTGGTGATCCACCCCGGGACAGGATCGGCGAGATGATAGTATATGCAATGCTTAATATAAACGTATGCATTATAAAAGTACAAGAGAACTCGAAACCGACGAGCATGTATGAAGAGACTGCTGAATGTGGACGAAGCGAAAGAGGTACCTATGTAAGTCTAGAGAGAACTGGCGCTCTATACTCTCTGCCTACCCCGTTAGGGACTAGGCGTGATGATATGTATGTATGCATTATAAAATAGTAGGTATAGATATGCGCATAGGATAGTTGCATACACATATAACGTATATAAATTTGTCTCTTACGTACATGAAGACAATAACACCGTTATGGTATGGTCGGACTCCAGTGCTGCTCAAACCGAACCCAGAGTTATACAAATGTGCTCAAACTCTTGGCAAACTTTCCTTTTACCTTGTAGACGGTAGACTTGTGGACTTTTAGACTCTACAAGGTACATATAACATGCTTTTGTCAAACCTCTTATCGCCATCATTGGTTTCGCATAGAACCAAAGTAAATCTTAGCAGTTTAGCGACTCAACATTGTCAGTGGCGCTCTGACTACAGCAAAAGCCTGGGATGGTGGCATCACAATGAGGGTCGGGCTGTCGAAGTCAAAGTGGGTATTGGGGCGAAGTAAACCGCTTCTGGAACGTGCTTAAGCACAGGAGAGTACCGTTGCGAGGGAATCCGGAGCCGTCTCATATGCACAGGGGGGTTTTAGAGAGCAAGTTATCTCACATAGCCCCACCCTTTCGCGCCTAGGATGGTCGGGAGAAAGTTCCCCGTGAAAAAAGGCAAACAATGACCAAAGCCTTAAAAAGCATTATTTATGGATCTGATCTACAATTACGTATGTAGGAACATTACAACAGTTTCTTAGAATATAAAACATTTTATTGTTTCCCGTTTGTGGCAGTTCGCGGCGCATTAACATTCAAATAAAATTATTAACACTGAATACATTATAGTGTTGTATTCACCGAGCCCTTGTTCCTATCTTGTAATAATATTCGTATATTACTACTGTATTTTTATTCAAATTATGCGTAATTAGTCTTAAAGGCAGTTTATAAAGCAAGCAAGCTTTATATAGTTTTAAATTGGTAATAGTTACACAGTATATTGTTAGGTTAATTTATTATATGTATTATTCTAAGTGTTGCACTCGTCAACTCATTTATAAACTGAGTATTTTTAATTAACCCATTTATAATAACTATAACAGACGTACGAAAATTTATTTAAAAAAAAATTGTGCCAGGGCTGACCAATATATACAACAATATGTATATATATCGTACACACAGTATTATCGGTACACACTGATTACCTATGAGTGCTCACGAACAAATTATATCGGGTCATATTACACGCATCCCGCGACTCCCTGGACTAGAAATAGTTGGGGCGCGTCTTCGTGGATGACACTATCCATAACATTATTTAACTAATATAGGTCCTTAAGATATACAGACGGGTATTTACAGTGTATTTTAGGGCATAGATATATTTAGGTGATCACGCCTTCAAAACACGTTTTCTAACATGCACTGCATTTCCTGCACCGAACCTTGTGGTGTAGTTAATCAATGTACTTAATTTCTGAAAAAATATTGGTAGAGAACACCAACGTCTAATCCTGCCGGTGTCTACTTATACCACGGTTCTTGTTGTGGCGGCCATAATCGATACTCAGAAGTCAATCAACGCATATCAATGCCCATTTTACTGTTGATATTTACAAGTTGATGGGGAATAAAGTATACAGTGTTCACATCAATTGAAAGTTTAATTCAGTGTGTGTTGTGTTGTTACAGGTAAGCCGGCCTCCGGTTGCAGTTTATGTGACGTTACGACACTTAATCGAATGCCGCCTCGCAGAGACTTTGCGCGTACGTATTGCGGTATTAACGCGGCCTTGACCTTTGTCATTAAAACAGATTCCATTTGCATAATATGTTCACCAAATTATTTTCTCAGCTATGCGAAAAATCTTGAAACGCTTTTGCCCTTGAAGCCACTTACGACGGTGTTTAATCATGAGACCAATGCCAAAATCGCTCTAGCCATTGCTAAACCATGTTTAAGACTGTCGATTGGACCTATTTAGCGCCCTTTCAATAATATAAATGCGAGTTTGTGAGGATGCTTGTTAAAAAACTACTTAACGGAATTGGATGAAAGTTTGACACAGTCTTTACACAGGATTTCAGAAAAAACAACATTCAACTGCCAATAAAATACATTTTTATCCGGGTGTCACCGCGGGGCACAGCTAGTACTAGAATAACACTTCCCATAACTGTAAGCGGTCGATATGAATATAATCGCATTAACCATGCAGCCTTTGTCCAATTGAATCCTCAGTGCAGTGATCAAGTGGCTGGGACTGGGTCACCGGGTCGTTCCGTCCCGGCGCGCCCGCATCGCTCCCATCTCGTTATTATTCACTAATATAACGAATATAACCCACTGTTACTTTACCCCCATTTTTAGGCACAACAAAGGGAACTATTATGTTTAACAAACATCTCGTTCCGTATTGAATTCGAATATTTAAATTTCGAATTCGCTCGACGTTTACAACTCGTCTACAGCTTTACATCCCGCTTCCTTATTGGTTTAAACATGAGGTTAACATACAACAAAGCAGGATTCTTTTCACAGCGACGACGATGCTTCTTTGTTTGCCCGACCTCAATCTCTAAGCTTTTCTATCTACCATCGTATTTTATACAAATAAAATCGATTAACTCCTCTCACGTTTCGTTACAAACATTCGCGATTACGTTTCGTCGACCTTCAAGCTCAATATGTATCATGTTTCCCACTTCTAATACACTGCGCTGATTATAACGCCACGACTGTTTAAAACCCACCGAATAATCCCACCCGGTAATTGCTCGGTAGCAATTAAATTTGGTCGGCTAACTTTCGTGACACAACCCTAGCGTGCCTTAGTAGTTAGGAGGAAGTACGCGCCGCTTACCACCCTCGCGGCCCGCTTGGATATCATTCGGCTGGATCGAATAATTAATAAGTAATATTATTTGTTGGCCCGCATCGGCTGCATAAATAATGGTAACGGGCGCACACGCTCGCGTCTGCGTATATCTAATATCCAATCTATAAATTGAACCAGTTTAATTCTAGCGACACTATTAGTGTCGCGGGAACTCAATTGATTGTCGATATAATTAGGCAGGAGACCATCTCCATTCTGCGTTTTATCTCCGCCCACACAACCTTTTTACGATTAACGAAACTGTGCTAGCTCACTTCACGGAGGTTTATCGCTCCTCTGGCGCTATAAAAATGTATTTTAAACTTTTATTTATTGTGGATAATATACACATATATGTAACAGAATGCGTCGATGTCACTTTTAATCGTCAGTCGTCACCTTGTTATGTAAACACGAATCATTCGTGTTTATTAGATCAATGTAAGGAACTACCTATACACCTCTGCCTACCCCTTCGGGGACCCTTGTGGGAAGGCGTGAGGATATATTATTATTAATTATTTTTATGTAAGGAAGATTGATCTAATAAACACAATTTTAACGCAAATAAAAAATAATAGGTAAGATTATTTTTAGCAGTTCAGGCGTAAAAACATAGCAAATAATCAAACTCACTTTCACATATATATACCTAAATAACTTTTCATATAAACGTGATATTAACCCAGATAAATCGTCCATTCGCCTATTATTTGCCCTAGAACTTAATAAAGTTAATTCTAACTATTAAAAAAAATAAACTAATTTAAATGCACAATTAACGTCTACAGCAAGTCTATAAATGTTTGATTTATTCATTTTCGTCATAGTCTTCCGCTGTGATCAACTATTACGACACTCGGGCCAAGGCTAATACAACAGTAAACTCACACGCCGATTGTTAATTCAAGGAAGGCAAATTGACGATATTGAACCGATGGATTGGGCTCATAGTTAAAGATTCCTTCGAAATTAGCTCGCGATAACATGTTTCATGACCTTCACTAATGAAATAACAACGGTGCTTCCTTAACCAACCATAACTCTGCACAAAAGCAGGTTTAATATTGAACTTTTCTTAAGGGTTTCCAAAAATATTGAAAAGCCTATTTTTAATAGTTTATCTTAGACAAGAGTGCATGCAGCCTGTATTGTCGAATATTTGAGTAGAACACGCAACAAATACATCCGCCCTACAAATATGTCTTTCGTGTAACACTAGACGTATTGAGACATTCACATCAACCAACTGGGATCTAACTCTTCAAATGCCAGACACACTTCCTTTCTCCAGTAGCCCGAAGTCTCTCATTTAAGAATAGAGGACCTTGAGCTTATGTAATGTTCAATTTGACGAACTTTAGGAAGTTTAGTATATAATTAGTCGATAAAAACCTCATTTATAATTATGTTGATTCAGTTTATTTATATCTGAAGCAACTACTAATTGGTAAATTTTATTGATATTTTTTTTTACTTCAGTGTTCAACATTTTATTGGCACGCAACTTCAAAAACTTCTTAAAAATTTCGCATTTTTATTGTATCGAGGTTTATGGGCGTGCGAACTATGGAATGGCATTGGAAAGAACCTATTCTAAACAAACAAATATTATACATACATAATTGTATGTATTAAAGTCCCTGTTCACAGTCTCACTTGCTGTCAGTAGCAGCGGCAGCCTTGATTAAACAGTTAAAATAAACTTTAAAGTGTTTGTAAATTTAATTGCTTCCTTATATTTTGCTAGATGTGATCTCATGCGCGTTATCGCAAGAGGCAACACATAAATATCCGCACATGTCACCTTGTGATTCGTAATTCGCAAACATCGATTATGGTGCCCTCTTGAGTGGGTGCTTAATTTATCACTTAATTTTAGTAGGTTCTATTCTAAAGCTTTCAATCTTTGATTTGAATCGAAATTCTTGTTCGTACACATTAGTATTATATCTATAATAATATTATAAAGAGGAAAGATTAGTATGTAAGTATGTTTTTAAGGAATTGGCACAAAAAGTACTGAACCGATTTAAAAATTCTTTCACTATTTGAATGCTACATTATCACTGATCAATATAGGCTATTTTCATTGCAAGAAAAAAAATTATGACAAAATGATTAAAAAATAAATGTCCACCCATGCAAAGCTGGGACGGGCCGCTAGTATATAATAAAATGTTTGTTTAAGTACTGAATAAAGTAAATTTAAAGTAGAAGACTCCGCTTTTGAACTCATTCTGTAAATAATTAAAAAAGGATATAATAACATTATATGAATTGTCGAATTGTAGAAATCATACCAAAATAAAATCTATATCTTGAAATAAACATTATTGTTAGCAGCTGCGTACCTACAGTTCAGGAAGCGCTGATCTAGATTGTGCAAATAATTCCTATGTTATGTAATTCGCGCTAATTTTTGCGAAGGCCGCGTCGAGACCTCGCAAAAAGCAGATTCGACCTCGCGGTTTATCATTGTCGTGATATCTTGATATGCGTTGTTACTTACTGCCTTCTGTCTGATAGATAGACTTTACTTCTACGCCTTCCTGTTGTCCTGGCAGCACGCATAATGTAACGGACTTTTTAAAGATAGCTGTGTTTTTAGTTTTTTTGTCAAACATGTGGAAGAAACTCTATACTAGTGAGTGGGGCCTGTTCTTTTATTTTCATTTTAATTATTTGGCATCATTGTTCTGTTCTTATAGTGTATATTGTTATTATAATATTAATGTTCACATATGATAAAATCCGTTTCATGTGAACGTCTAACAATTAAGATACAAAGTTACTTATGTAAAATATGTAAATATATCAAACCATACTATTAAAAAAAATTAAGATCTGTCAGTGACACATGACGTGACGAATTTTGTAGTGTGCTTAGTGCTATCATTGTCATCATGAACCATTATCATCACCATTATCTACTTGTCTGTAATTGTGTTTGTTCTGCTTCTAAAGCGTCACTTCTGACATGTCAATGTACTCTAAAAAAAAGTTGGCTTTGTTGATGCACAACGACGAAATAAAAGATAATAAGTAATATAATCTTACTATGTAATATTATTAATGTGGAAGTTTTTGAAGATGTTTGTTTCTCATTCGCCTAAAAACGCATCTTCATCAGAATACAAATTTATAGGCTGTAGACATTGTGAAAATACGATATAATCAAACGCAACTCGAGCAATAACGACACCCAATCTTTGAGTACTTAATAAATACGTATTGAATAATAATTTCCTAGGTCAACATTATGCACCTCGATGTGTATAATCATTTTCAACTGAGCGCTATAAAATCAACACACGCTGTATGTTCGTATAGTCTATTTAATGTTATTAATTAATAATAACTTATAAATCACAGGTGCGACGGTTACAACGTGTTAACATCTCACAGCTTGTAAATAGGGTTCCCCCTCCTTACTTACCAAGCCGGTATTCAGTCGTGTTATACCGATGAAATTAAATATTTCCCGTAAAACACGGGATGACGTTTGACACCGAGCACCGGGCCCGCGAAAGCGAGATTTTTATTTGTTCGGGCGCTTTTCATAAAGTTATTCTATCAAACACGGAGTCAGCCCCCAGCCACGAAAAGCGGAACTTAGGACATAAGTTGTTTATTCGTTCGTTATTGTTCACTTCGTCGGTATGTTCGTGTTGGGCTTTGCTTTTTATTAGGATTAGTATATGCACCTAATCTATTATTATAGAATTATTCTTTATCATTATTGAAATGATGCCTGAGTGATAAAAGTCGCCTGCAACGATGAGAAAGCCACTTCGAATCCCGACAGTACCTTTGAGCTTTGTCCGAACATATGGACACTGATTAATCAATCACATTTCGAGCTTTACGGCGAAGGAAAACTGCATACGTTTGAGAAGAAAATTATAAGAGAAGTATAAGACGTATACAAAGTTGTGAGACTCGCCATCTGTCATATTGGTAGCGTTTTATATCTCCGTTGACAACGGTGTGTTACTACACCCCACTGCCTACCCTTTCGAGGGCCCTTAAGGGAAGGCGTGAAGACGAATGACTAGGCTAGACAAACTCAGCTTTAAGTAGTTTTGGACTTGCGATAACATGCAATTCAATAAGCTCAAACCACAGTCTCGCCGACTATCCTATAAGTTGGGTTCAATGATTTGCGCAGCCAAATAAATGACTCCAACCCACTCCAGCTGTCAATGGGGTATGCCAGTTATCTGTTTTATATAATCAGTAATGTCGTATGCTTTATAAACAGCTTTATTTAAAAAAAAACTGTGTTAGGCGACTATAATGGAGGGATGTACAAAGGCAAAACTCGAACACTGTTTTGCCATATTAATTTAACTTACGAATTACGAAAGCTGTTTGTTTAGGAATATTCCATTTCCATTATACGTCCAGTTCGGGACAGTCCGGTCGAAAAGGTTTGGTATTAAATTAAATTGCTAGCAAACCACACGATACATTATACATTTACCGTAACTTATTAACTCTGGACTTTAACTAAAGAGGGCCCATCACAACTGTACTGTATTTTTGCATACTTCGAAAATACCACATATTTTCATATTTATAATGACTCATTATCGAAGTTATCAGGTTATTCATAACATGGTAACTCTAACAATACTGTCCTGCATAATTCCTATATGTTATGATAACCTCCTTCTTGCCGAGCCCGAGTGAAGGCCGTATAAATTTTGCGCTCTAATATAAATCAAAACAGGATAAAAGAAAATAAAACACATGAAACTGTTAATTGTGCCACTGTACATTCAATAATACATTACGATAAGTTTGACAATTCTGTAACCTACTCAGATAATATTCAATGAATAATAAAAAATATGGTATATAATTGTGTCACATTGTGCTACATTTGTAAGATTTGCGACACTCCTGGATAAGGTTTCCAGTAATGAGCTCTTTGGGGAGGGGGGAGGATTGTTACATTATGTTGGAAGCAGAGGGATTAAACCCATTATGCTGCCAACACACTATAACTCTCCGAACACAGAGTGGCAACACGCAAGTGATACTTCAGTATCGTGAGCGTAAAGAGGCTGCGGTAACCGTTTCCCATCAGATGTGCCGTATGCTTGTTTGCCACTCTTGTTGTATAAAAAAAAAACTCCGGTCATTGGTATTATCTGCACAATTTCAGGCGTTCTTCTTCACGCGTTCCTCATAAGGTTTCCCAAGCGGTAGCCTGTGTAACAACTCCATTCGCCGGGGTTATATTTGGGTGTCGATTTGGCAGGTGACGAGTTCGTCGCAATGTTACAGGCGCGATAATATTTTTTTCATTTGTCAGGATTTTTCTCACAGTAAAGCTCGTGATATGCTTTATCATTTTCCTTGATAGTAGGGGAAGCTGAAATCTTGGGCGTAGAAACTGGGTTTTCCCGTTGGGTTGTGCTAAGGCGATGTGCCTCTTGCACTTCTCCTCCTAGGGCGGTCGGGTAACTAGTTAGTTATCCAACTCAACTTCAATAGTTATTGGTTTCCGAAAAAAACGTGATACTTAAAACTTAAAGACTAATGCGGCTCTGTGGTTGTACTTTCATTGAATACTTAATGGGATATAAAACGATACTAGCCATTTCAATACCACCAACCAGTAATATTAATTCAACGGCTAATAAGATTTCACGGAGTGTAGGACATAAAGATGAATAATAATCGGTAACCTTGCACATTTGCAGAATGTCAAATAAAACTGCGTTCTCGGATCCAACTATCAATAAACTCTCGGGTTGCTTAAAATGCGTCGCTCGTCAGGGATTTGGCACTTTGGCGCGACGTAAGAATCCATAATACTTTTATAGTCGACCATCTTGATTTGGATGTAATTGATGTATTGCACGTCATTTTATTCGCAAAATATGGACTATAAATAACAAGCTCATTTAATTTCACATTTATTGAGTATGATTTTCTTAACTTCTCTTCAATATTGTATTTTTAAAAGAATGCACCGTAACTATAAATCAGCAACGCAGTCAAAGTTCCTGCATTCCTGAAAAAGTAACTCGCATTCGATTAAGTAAAGAAGGTGTGTACTTGAAAAACGACTACGGACGCATCATCTGTCACGTTAGCACCAAAATGTATTATCTCCAGCAGGATATTTTGGGCCTAAATATTTATATATAATATAATAATAATATATCCTCACGCCTTCCCACAAGGGTCGCCGAAGGGGTAGGCAGAGGTGTGTAGGTAATACCCACACACCCACTTTCCACCAGAGGTATATCAGGTGCCAACGTGACAGATGGCGAGTCCATCGCCGTTACTCAAGCACGACTATACATACGCCTTTGAATTTCTTCTCACACGCCTTTGAATTTCTTCTCACACGTATGCAGGTCCCTCTCGATGTTTTCCTTCACCGTAAAGCTCGTGGTGTGACTAATCACTGTACTTAAGTTCAGAAAAACTATTGGTACAGTCGGGATTCGAACTTGCGATCTTTGTGTCGCAGGCAACTGCTCGAACCACTCGGACACCACGGCTTTTATATTTATTTACTTTTTTAGCTTAAAAAAATCACATACAAAGTTATACTATAATAATATAATACTACGTACCTAAGTAAAGTGACAAGCGCTTACTAACTTGCGTTTTCAGTACACGACAATCAAAGTTAATTCACTAACAACAAGCGGCATGACACCATGCCATTCTTGGCTTATTGGTATTAAAGCTCTACAATCGGTAAGTACCTTCATGTATTTACACAGCATTAGCATTATCTTAAAGTACCGATAACTGTGATAAAACCTTGTTTGTCATTAGAAAGTGATGTACGAGTTACTTTATATATGTATATATATTTTTGACACAACAGCCCGGAAGCTTTACATAGCCTTATTTTTTTTTTACTTTAAGAATTATAAAATAATCGCGAGGATGTTTGCTACTCAATCAGGCAGAATGGCGGAACGGCATTAGATGAAATTTGACATGGAGATAGATTATTGTCTCCAGAAAGACACGATCGAAAGGTGAATGTGATGGGCACAACAAGTGTATTATAACGTCAAATAAAAGTCGAGATTGTTCTGCGTCATAAACAAACAATACGAGGAAACAAGACTAGTATAGAGATTTGTCGCGCGTTGCATAGCTGTCAGTTCATCTGGTGGGGGAAGTTTAAAAAGTGCAGAGGGCACAGTAAAATCTCTCGATAAAGGAGCACAGAGTACGGTACTTTTACTTCTTTACTTGCTGAGCCCGCGGCATCGGTCGCTCCCCCTACACTGAGATAATATACAGCATAATATACCCTAAACTTTAAATATTTTTTTAAGGCATACCTAACTTTCTGCTGAATTACTGCTTGCTCGCGAACTATTTCGCTCTTAAGGACCATAAACCCATACTAACTTTATTTTATGCAATCGACATAAAATATAATTAGATTGTAAATCCAATTATAGGAAAATGTTTCTGGAAAATAATATGTTCGCGAACCGCTAGGGTCATAGTGGAGCCTATACATAATATTACTAGCTATATACTACTATAGCTATACTATACTATAGCCGGTACGCGGTTTCACCCGCGGAAAATTTGGTATCATTAGTCAATCCATCGTCAATACGCTAGTGATATCTTTGGTATTGCAGTGTCCATTAACTGCTTACCAGGGCAACCTCCTTGTTCTAAAAATAAACTTTCAAATGAGCTGAACTACGCAGAGCTAAAGGTCAGTTATGCAAAATTTATATGACATATTTGTCATCATTTTAGTGATCAATTAAATTTACTTTGTATTTTTTCGTAGCTGAAATATACATTTTTTTACTTCATTAATAAATAATGCATATGTGTAGCCGATGCCTAGATTAGCCCCAACCGAATGTTGATTTTTAAATCTTAGAAGCTTAGTGTGGGTGAAATGAATGATAGTTAATGTTTATTCAATTGTTATCAACTCTTAACACAACCTTAGTGCTACAACACATGAGGAAGTGAATTGTTTCGAATAATTTATAGTATTATCATAGATTTATTGATATCAATCGAAGCAATAACAAGTTATATTGCACCATTTAGTCTGAAATGAGGCTCAAAATTCTTCCTAGTATACATTTACAGCGATCAATATAAAATGGTCTAATCACTTTATGTTCATATATACATATCAATTCAGATACATCTTAGTGTTTAGAATCGCGTTTTGAGTATAAATCAAGTTTTAGTTCTATCAAAATAGAACGAAACTTTAAAATTAAACTTTACATACTATTTCCATAGCATATTGGTAAACTGTTGTATTTAAAGGTGCCATGCAAAACACGTAATTGATAATATTTCATTATTTCTAACAGAAGTCGCCTCCTACATGTTATGTTTTAAGTGAACTTAAACACACTACCTACATACCTATCAGATTTGTGGTTTTTAATAGGCGCGTGGCACAGTTACTACCACGCATATAAATCAGGCCTCGCAGTAATGTTCTATTCCCCACGGCACTCGAAAAATGTTAAATAGTGTTAGGTATAGTTTTCAATATACTTATAAAAAAGTCACTCATAAAAAGAATACCTAATGTGCAAAGCAAACACTAAGTCATGTCGCAGCGCTACATTAATTTGAAAATAATTTGAAAGGAATTTCATCCGAGATTTAAAAAAATATTCTCACTATCGTATTTATGGATACTCCACGATACTCGATGCGTTTCTTTTTTCAATCGAATATTTCTGTAGCATTGCGGTCATATGCGGCGTTTAATTTCGTTAGTTGGGCTGCGACTGGCCCCCTGACATAGATCGCCAACTGGGCCTCGGGCCAGATATGGCCCACTTATTACCGTACTTACCTACCGCTACGGCCACATCAAAAATGTCTGACGTTATCAATAATCTAGTGTGTTAACAGCCACCGTGAACCTACAAAACTTTTACACATAACTTTTATCTTTGATCGCTGGGCGCCTACACGCTTTATAATTTAAGATCTTGGTAATGGCTAATTTTGCTGTAGGTATTATATAAACAGTATATTAACTTTTATTGCTCAACATTAGATCAAATTTAAATAAAGTAAGCTGTATTAAAATGTTTTATGTGGATAACAATACGAAAGAACTTCACACTATGTAGTGATTTCAAACTTATGTAATCATAAATCAGTAAAGTTTTTGCTTGTTTTTATAATTAATGTGAATAATGCTGGCTGTTTTTCTACAAAACATGACAGAATTTTCAGTTCTGGTCCCTGTAGTATGTATTCTCTGTAGTCTTTCCAAGAAGAGCACATACAGTAAAAGTAACTCTGTATTGTGCAAATATTACGCATTCCATATTAAACTCACATAAGTACCCTCCACGTGAACGTTAATTCGTAAAGCTACGTCAAAAGTAACGTTAATTGTAAACTAAATTTGATTTACTTTACTCACGACCAACTGAATAAAACAGGACATAGAAACGCGCACTTAATTCAGATCCTGAAGAGAAAGCATGTACCTATTAAACCAATAAAATTGTCATCCTTCTACGAAAGTTTATGAAGTAGAAGATTTTATTTATAAATGTAGCAAATTTCTTTGTAAACAAAAGAAATCAAGCTGTGATAGGTAATAATAATCACTATCATATCGGATCGGTATCAAATGGTTCACGTTTATCGTCGGCAAGTATCGCCAAGGTCAATCGCTTATTCATGCAAATTAAACGCTGGTTTAGTAAACATGCTTATAACTACACCTGAGAGAGATTAGGTAAGTTGCTAAAAACCGAAGATTTTACAAATCGTATCGTCAAATCGTTTTGTCTAAACTTTGTGGGTTTGATTATAAATTGGAATTTAGATGATATAATATGTACTAGTATTGTACAGCCTAGAGATAAGTCACTTGTTTTGTTACATACATACATAGCATCACGCCGATGCCCGTACTGGTAGGCAGAGGGAGTAGAGCAAGTTCTCTTTAGAGTTACAGACGTCATTTGCTTCATCCTTGTTGGGAAATATTGACTTTATATTTACAATTAAGTTCTGTTCTTAGTATTCAATGGCTTTGCAAGAGTAGTTTTATTCACGGCTTTTAATTTAGGTCCTGGTGAAATTGGTATACTTACATTTTGGACTAGACTTCAGGTAACCGGTTTGATTACGAATCAGGATTCAGTAGGTACCGTGGGGGGATATCGAACTATGTCGTCATACTTACATTCAAATTTCAGCCTTGTTTTGAATGAAAAAAAATACTTTTTCATATTTATAAATGCGAATGTTTATGAGGATGTTTGCTCCTTCCTCCTTCATGTCACATATATACTTTTAGCTGGTTTCGCATAGCTAGTAAAATATATACACCTACCTGCAATCAAAGTCTCTTCAAATCTATTAACTGATTACAACGCGTGATTACGAGTTTCGGTTTCTGTAAAGTATTCCGGTTGTGAGTTATTCCCATATAGGCGATGGTCAGGGCTGCTGCCCCATGCCTCTGTGCTGGCATCCAATCCACCCCCGAAATACTTCTCAAAACATTAGTATGTAAGTATAGGTAAAATTGTCACTTACGAGTATTATGTCAATGTTTACACAAATGTTAGTGTGATAGTGGTTGGCCTTGGAAAAGCTGAGTAGCAACATCTCTTTTCAAATACAAATACCTAGAGAATTACCTACCTGTTTTTATTATCGAACGGGGAAATTAATATGACGTCATAAAACTTATCATCGGTACTCAATGTGGTATGGAATAATCGCAATTTTGCATTTTTATGATAACACTTGTCTTATCAAGATAACTAATCATTACCTTTCTTTTATTTGCTTAATTTTTTATAGGTATTAAGGCACAATGTTTATTTACATTATATATATTAATACCTATAGTTTATCACATTACTACAATGTGGTAACTTTTATTGCGTCTTTGTTATTCCAGTAAGGCATCTATACTAATTCATAGTCCATTGGTTACGTAATTTGTAACTTAGAATTTTTTTGAAACTTACGTAACGCTGACGAAGTAGGGACACATGTACTGGTTTCACAAAGCTTCCATTTAATATGAACGTGCGAATAATAAGTAGATTTAGTATGATCAACGTCTAGCCATAGTTAGGGTCGACATCCGTTTGCTATTTTCCGGACATTGTACCAGTTTTTAGGACGAAGTTGGCCAGGGGTGAACGATCTCGGTTACTAGACGCGAGTAAAAATATCCGTGTTATTAAATATTTTGGGACAATGTATCTACGTTGAAACTACGGAGGCTTTCGTTGAGAGACATGTTCTGAAATAGTCGGTTGTGTTCATTAAGCGTACCTACGTAGTTTGTTAACGTTCATAACCTTTGTTAAATTCGTAATGAAGATATAGGGATTTATTCAATAATCAATTCTGCGTTCATATAACTTCTATATGGTGAAACATTATTTAAGTAAGCAATCATGCTAATAAATCAACTTAATGCGAAAACCAATTTTTAAACCAACGTTAAAACCAACGTTATTTGAAGGAACGAAAGCATAAGCTAAAGAACAACAAAAGCGGTATCGTTCTCTATACAGTAACCTGCTTGATACAATAGTTTATTTCCTACATACATACATACATACATACATATCATCACGCCAAGTCCCTAGCGGGGTAGGGAGAGAGCAGAGAGTATAGAGCGCCAGTTCTCTCTAGACTTACATACCTCTTTCGCTTCGTCCATATTCATCAGCCTCTTCATACATGCTCGTCGGTTTCGAGTACTCTTAATTTTTTTAGTTTATTTCCTAGTTCGAAACAATAAAGTTTTATCTCACGTGTGTCCTCAGCCAACGTTATTTGGCCATAAAATCCGGATTAAACCAGTAAACGTAAGAACAGTCCGTTAAACACATGTATTGATGGTGTCCCCGTACTGAAAGATATAGGCCAGACGCCGCCCGGGAGCTCGTTTTGCGAATAGTCGCGACTGGTCGTCGCTTGTCTATTGTCAATGGTTATAAACCAACCAAACAAGGTGTCTCATAAAATAGAACAGTGTTCTTCTAGAAGTAATTCTCGGTCGGTAATCGGTTTCGTACATATATCTTCATGATGATGCAATAAGACAAAAATGTCCAAGATATAGATAGAAAGATAAATAGATAAGAGTAGAAAATAATTAAAAGTAGTTCCTATCTTTAGTCAGCGAAGATTTTTTAACCGACTTCAAAAAAAGAAGAGGTTTCTCAATTCGACTTTATATACATTTTTTTTTCTTTTATTTGCTTCCGTACAATGTGCTCATCACATTATACGGAAGCAGGCTCCCTGTATAATAATATCCAGTCCAATACCAAATAGCAATGAAGTATCCATTATTATATCTATCTGTCATGGCGCGATAAATTAGTAGTGATATTTTTATTCATTTCGGCATTTGCAGTCTTCTGCTCTTGTGGTCAGACCTTCCGGCTGCGATTCATACTTTTATTTACTAGAAAGGAAGTAAACAAGCATGTGGACTGCTTGATGGTATACCGCCTATGGACGCAACAACAGCGGTATCGCTCGCGCGTTGCAGTTCCCGCAGCAATCCTTTCTCACCCTCCTTGAAGATCTCCAAGTATGTCCATTTGTAGTCTCTGGGGAAAACCTCAACGGGGAGTCCATTCCACAGCCCAAGCTAGTGTTGGATCCCGCTGGGGACAGATATTTGTGTGATTACAGCACAGCGGATACTTTTATATATAGTTATATCACGGCCTTTTGATCCGAAACTAAACGGCGTAGTTTTCGTTATCGGTGTATTTGACGTTCTACGTCTAATAACTTTGTCATAGCAATTTTTTAATTAATCAATCTTCAATATATTTATAACTCGGCAATGATTACCATAAGAAGTTTGCTTTTCTTGTATTAGATGTTCTTCAAATCCGGCTTTATCGTTGAATCGTAGCTTACCGAATACATTTTTTTCTAGTAATGTAATTCTTCGATCGCCAATTACGTATGTCGCTTTTTTACCTGAAAGGTATTGCGGGGTATATGCGGCCCTCGTGATGGTAAGCGAATACCGCCGCCTATGTATACTTGCAACACTGGTAGTATTTAAACCACGCGCAGACCTTTCGATTCAATATACTCTTCATGGATCTTAATAAATCTCCAAATCTCGCAAATTTTACTCTAGGCATGCTATGTGCTATATTTGAACGTTTGACTGACCGAAAATAGATTGTAATGCGGCGAAATAATGTTAGTCAACGGAGTTCGAGACAAATAAGTATGTGCAAGCAAATGAGCAGATATGCTAATGAGTGGGATGAAATTAATGACGCACTCAATATTAATACAATTTACGCAATACACTTAAATCATTGTGTTCATTAACGTCAGTGGAAAGAAAAGCTATTGTTTTTTTTGAACGGGGAAGGATAATTCAATCGTTCCATTTATTGAAGCGTGAAGTAAAATTACCGATAATAAATTAATTTAATGTCAATTTAATATAAAATCGTCGATTAAGCACTTACGTGTCTAATGAGACTATTCATCCAACAGAAACTGTGGGGCTATTTATAGAGTTGTTAGTACAAAGCCAGACTGTATTTAGTAGACGCGATAAAATAATTGAGAATTATGGCGATCGCAGTACAAGTTATAGTCGGATACTGCCGAAGTCATGAATGAAGGAATATAAGCATTATACTATATTAGATATAGTTTTTAATTACACAATGTCCCGAGTAAAGGAAAATTATACAAGGATGTACGTAATTATGCACATTGCCCTGCATAAGAAGACCGGCGGTTTATAGCAGCTAAACATATCTACGGCAATAAGTGGGTGATATTATTACACTTCTGCCTACCCTTTATATGATAAGAGGTAAAGAGGTGATGATCTTTAGGAAGCAAACCATTTATTTATCAAAGCTTCATCATCAAATAAGGTGCCGTTTTGTTTTCAACCGCTGTTCAGTAAATCAGCGCAAAATATGAGATAAACGGCTCCCAAAAGGGAATTCGCCCTCGCATTCTCGGAAGTCTATTCGCTAACAAGGCGTGGGACATTTCAACAACAAAATACCTAGTCAACTTTTATTATATTATCTTAAATGGCAGCGTGTTTACCTCATACGCGGAAGTTTCACATAAATTGCATAGTATAACATAGCATTGCTGTCTTCTCATCGATCAAGTTACTATGAACTTATGCTATTGTGATAGTGATAAATTTACAGCCTCTCACTATTTTCCTGTATCATAGGTGCAAATATACACAAACGATATATTATACACGTTCTGTCGAGGAATCAATGACGCAAAACGAGGCCATTTGATAACATAACTAACGGACCAAGGAATATTTGTAGTGCTAAAGTTGATACCAATGAAGTACTAACTTGATTGATAGTAAGCGTTTACCGCCTTTGTAAGCGCCTTTGTACACCAGGGCACCACTCAAGCGTTGACGATTTTGGAAAAAATATATCACACCATTCTTGCTGTAGTTCATACTGAGTCTGACGTGTTTGTATGTTGTCCGATGACCCCTGTTACTTACAAGCTTACTTCCAAATGAACAAGCAGCATATAAAGCCAACAAGAACTAACTCATAGTTTTATCTATGAATCATGACCAGCTTTTTCTCCACAGAATTACAAAAACACTCCTAAAAAAGCTCTATGCAAATGTCTTTTATCCTTATCCTTGTCTGTAATAATGACAAAGAAGTAAATATAGAATGTAAAGCTATACTATTATACTAGTAGCTATGTATGTGATGTACAGGGTTGTCAAGCCGACCGTATGGAAGTATATACTAACAAGTTATATTATATTTATTATTCCACTTAAGAGCAAACAGAACACTAAATGAATGTTTTGTTTTTTGGTAAAAAATAATGTATTTATGACATAGCGTAGCATATAACTTATGCTACGCATCGTACTCTTAAATTAAAATAATAATTATGCTCTAAATTTACAATATTATCCTACACTGATTAAGTTTACTCAATGAGAAAGCTGTGGTCAAGTTCCTTACAATCTCAATAGCATCTCGTTCATGCATATGCAAGAAAGATACAACGCCGTCGAGATCTGTATACGAATTTTAGAACGTTTTAATACGTTTGAGACATCTTTGCTTCAGAGTGCGGGTGTATCAACTTGTGGTTTGCTCCCTTATATATCAAAGAACGGCTCTCAAATAGGACCATAGAAACGTCCGCTTACTCACAAAGTATAGCCACCATAAAGCTGTATATACATCGACGTTAATTAACTCTTCTAAGTTTGTTATTATTCAGTTGCCCATATAAGCCATTCGTTTTTAATGGGCACTTTATTATTTTTTATAACTTTATTATGTAACATCATATGAAAAACGTAACGTTTATTTTATATTTACTTGCATGAAATAACAGGCTTCTTCTTTAGGGATAATACAACGAACCCTAGGCCTGATCTCGTAGGAAAAAAGATATCATAATAAAATATCACAACTGCATGGAGTACAGAATATGTGTATTTAAAACGTTTTATGTAGAGGTATTTTAATTTTATTACTATGATTATCCTAATATAATGTTAAATAAATGTCAGTTCCCGCTCAAATGTCAGCTAGCCCCTAAGTCTTTATCTTAATTATATTTAATATATTTCCAATGGTTTAAATCATGTTATTTGTGGTAGCCCTATGCCGCTTGCATGATAATAGCACTCGATGGTGAATCGGGTCGTGCATCGGAGGGGCGAACCCTACTTGTTCAAGGTCGTAAGGGTGCGCGCTGACTGCATCATTTCTGGTTTATTTATGTACATCGTATACGTACGATCCATTCTACAAAATTTTTTTGTTGAAAGATATTTTTTATATTTTAAGTTCAAAGATCAATAAAACTTTGCTTAGATATTGTCTAGGGTCTAAATGTTTATATCATTCATTTGCCTTTGTAAAAACATAATTAACAGCTAAAACTTTTACAAAAATTAATTTTACTTTTTTAATTTTTAAATAAATTTTACAAAAAACAATAATTTGAACTTAGGTTCATATTACATAATATATGCATTTTATGCTGAGGTTCTGACAGACTAGAAAAAAAAACTTTAAATTTATTCGGCGACAAACCTAGTATAGAAGTAGAAACAAGACTTTAAAAACAGTGATCACTACACTACCAGTCGCACAAAAGCCGTAGTTTCCTTAGTCCAAGCTAATGCCGCCTCCCACGCTCGCTCCGTCTGACTGACGCGGTGTGACGCGCGGCGCGCAAAGCATGAAGCAAATCAAAATAGTACATCAGTAGGTACACACGATTCCTATGAACGAGCGTTCCGCTTCAACGTACGACTTTTAATAACGCTTTCCGCGAAACGCGTTCATTGGAAATGTTTTTACTGCTATGGCGATTTGTAAATATGACATCTGGATGCGATCCGGGCACGCGCTTGCAGAGGTTTTTGTTCTGCCTATTTTATGTTTACGGAACCGAGTTTATTGTTTATTTTTGAGGAATCAAATTGCATGGTTACCGTTACACAGAAATAAGGTAGAACATGAAGGTAGAACGCTCCCACACAGATGAAGTGCCGTAATTAATATTTGCACTCGCACATCAGTCGACTAATTAAGTAGTGGGGCGCGTCATTTCGGCATATACCTGACCACACGCATGAAAAATTGCATGATGATCGGTTTAGTAGTTGAGACTTTTATTTAAGAATATTGTAGTATAGATAACATAGTTAACGTTGTAATATGTACGACACCGTTGTTGTTTACTAGGAATTGAGAACCACTCGTATTAAATAGGTAGGTTCACCACACCAAAGCCACAATGGGGGTAACGCACGGGCAAGCGACAAAAAGTCGCGAAAAAACCATCGCGAGTGTCGTCGTGCCTAACCGGCGAGGGCAGTGACCTCGCGAATCAACGTATCTTTCATACCTACCAACTTTTTCTATTCCACGTTCGAATATACTTATGTACGTCCGTGCGTCAATTGCTCTACGTATAAGGATATGATATTTAAACCGTTTCTTAAAAAAACGCGCTCACGGTAGATTAATATGCTTATGCACCCATATATGTACGTACATATGTATATGTATATCCATATGAATATAAGATATATTTCTTTGAATAAAACCATTTGACTTAATAAACACTATTTTGTATGCGTAAACACTTAACAGAATAATTCAATGTCGTCTGGCTTAAATAATAAAACGATAATATTAACTAACCGAATACATAATAAAAATAAAAGAGAGCCGATGAAAAAAACATTTAAATGATATTCTAGAATAGCTATTATATCGAGCCGTCTCAGCCTGTGGTAGGTATTGAAGGAAAATGTATTCATTCATTCAGTGACTGATTATGCCGGTCGTCGTTCAATCCAGTCAACGACTGCGGCTCCACCAACAAATCAATCCTGCCGAAAATCTTATTACACTACTTGCATACGATTATATTAGGAAATAGCCTGCTTATTTGTGCTATTTCTACGATAGGTACCCTAGTAAGGTTTAATTTTTGTTAGCTGGCTTTTTTTATTAAGTTGCGTCATGGCAATTACACTGGTTGCGTCCTGCACGTGTCTATAACTCTGATTTAAAGTTCTAATATTAGTGAGATTGTCTTGAGTGGTTCGTGTCATATCCAACGAAAAGGTTGCAAGTACCTCAATGACATTTTCTGAGCTTAAGTATAGTGATCACAGCACGAGCTTCACAGTGAAGGAAAACATCAAGGAGAAAGCTGCATAATTTTCCAAAGAACTTCAAAGACGTATGTCATGCTTGAAAAATGGCGACTGACTTGTTATCTGTCATGTTGGCACTTTATCTTCGGTGAAAAGATATGTTGGGTTTTTTATCATGTCAATTTGAAGTGACACTTTTTGTCACTGTAACTTTTTACTGTTCATCGTAAGTGACCGCAGAAATGCTTAAATTAGCGAGTGTCTAGTGAAGTCTATTAGCTCTTATATCTTGTAGCGCATACTAATTTATGTTAATAAGTATCTCAACGCTCTGTTTACTTCTGCCGTCACTATTGGTACCAGGAGAGCATCATCACTACTGATGTGATTGGCACCTGTAGCTGCAGTGCCTACAGTACATCCACAAAAGCAACAAATCCTATTATGTAATATGTATATATGTGCTTTAAACATAATAATTACTAATATTGTGGCCGTGTGGTTTAATTAGTCTCCTGCGGCGACGTCATTGGATCGTATATGCAGAGTACAACGAGTAATTTAAATATTTTTATGTTTTTCTTACACAAAACTGGTAGTAAATTTTAAATTGTCATTAATTACTCGCATTCCTAGCACTCGCACTCCTCCATACATCTTGATCGCAAAAATTTTGTGATGTTAATTAGGTATTCGACTAATCACTGGACTTAAATTGTATTAAAACTGATTGGTACAGTCGGAATTCGAACTTGCAATCTTCGTGTGGAAGTCGACTCCTCGAACCACTCGGCCATCACGGCTAGGACAGAATTAAATATTATATTCTTATAAAAAAAAGTTTATATTATGTTTGTTATAACATATTTAACCTACACGGATTGAAATGATTTTAGTTTAGTATCGAGATTTACAAGTTTCTGTCTAATAAAATTGAAAAAAGGAATCCATTTTATTCTCAATCCGTTTAAACATTTTGACGATAGGTTCATCCTACGATCAAAGCCATAGGCGAGTTCTATTTACCTACATATATGTCTTAACATTATTCAGTCTAGAGATGTAACGTACAGTTGGAAAACAGACCCCGGAGTGTGTTTATTTGTTTTATTAATATAAATCATCCTAGCGCCTTTTCAGAAATACTATTACATATTAATACACATTAGTACAGGGATTAGTCACACCACGAGCTTTACGGTGAAGGAAAACATCGAGAGGAAACCTGCATACGTCTGAGGGCGTATGTATAGCTGTGCTTGAATAACGGCGATGGACTCGCCATCTGTCACGTTGGCACCTAATATACCTCTGGCGGAAAGTGGGTGTGTGTGGGTATTACTCGCCCACCACGGCTTTTTTTAACAATATTTAGTATTATGATAATAATATATCCTTTCCACAATGGTACCCGGGTAAGCAGTAAGGGGTAGGCAGTGGTGTATAGGTAGTACCCACACGCCCACTTTATTTATTATCGATTGCATCGTGTCACCGCTAACGAAGCTCAACGAAGTTCACATAAATGCGGTGTTAATTGATTTTTTCAACCGCGGCTAACTTCAGTCAGGGTTAGTAATTCCCGCAGGCCTTCAACCGAAACAATCGAACTCTGGCAGCTGTTAGTATGTACGTACATATATATGCATGCATAATATATGTTATAGCTAACTCTTTGTGATTTGCTGCTTGTAATTTGTAATATTGTTTGCGTATATATTGCCGGATTTGTTAAGTAAAGCATTCATTACATGTACTCTTAAAAGACAAATAAATAAACACTTGCCGTTTAATAAATAATTTTATCTAAGTACTCATTTACAAGGAACATAACAAGAAATGTATTCTTATACATTAAAAGAACTCTGAATATTAAAGGATAATAATGAGTACTTCGGCATTCTTTCATTTATCTTCCTCATTCGTCCACCCTCGATATTACGTCGTTTTCGCTTAGCGTTCTTTTTGCGTATAGCGTTATGTTGAATAGCCAAATAACCTTCCTCAGAATTGGAAAATCAAGTGCTCAAGTGCAAAAACCAAACAAACTCTTAACCTTTATTGTTCTAGTATAAATTAATACATCATAGCCTTAACGTCTCGAGCTAAGTAAATACTTCCCTTCGTTACTTGGCGTTAGATTCAATGGCTCATTATCTTTTTTTATTTAAATCAAACCGTAACGAAGTGTTAGCGATTTAACGTCCCTAGATTGTTTCCATTTCACGGTCGGTCAGAGTGGTGTGAATAAACTCGCGGCACGGTTCTAAATTCAAATCATATCAAATGACCAATTCGAAATTCAAATACCGAGCGGCGTGTACCGTGGGCCAGTTTAAAATTTTATTGTATAGATTTACGATACGAGTACCTACCTACTACACGGTGGTCTATGATTTTTACATTTTATGTGATTGCTTTGTCATTATTTTGTTGTGGTGTACATTCTGTATTAAACAATGTAACTATATATTTTCAAACGCATGTATCCCGCAGTCAGTAATTTATGTACGAGTACAAAGTTAATGCATGGGGGCGGTTAGCGGCTTTGGTTGGTTAACTTATCCAACAATGTGTATGAACTTGACAAACGAACGCAGTCTTTGGTTTAAATCAGCTGCTTTCTGCAAACGATTTTACTGGAATTGGTGGACATCCTGGAATCAAGATTGATAATGTCGAACAAAAGGGATGAAATGTGAATTTTCAAATCTCTCTCCCTTCCAAAGCTCTGAATGCTCTACCGTCTATCCAGAATAAATCTATGCAAATAATTTGCCAATGATGCCCAAATAATATTTAAATAAAATTATCAGTCCAGCCCAGCTCCTTTGCTCGCGATACAGCAGCGCCCTAAGCCGAGGTTCGTACCCCACAGGGGGTGCCCTTAGCTGTGTTGCTTAGAACTAAAGTGCCTGGCTGAAGGCCTAGGTCTCGCACTTGACCGGTTAAGTAGCAAAAGTTTCCAGAACTCACGCTACGAGAGACAATATAAAGAATTGCCAACAATGTCCAATTTGATGATAACACGACTAATGCGAATTTACTTTTTTTTTGTTATTAGATAGTTCGTTTATTGAGAAATGCTATATTTATCATCATCAAGCTACTGTTTAGCGGAACAGTAAAATATTACGCGGGCGCAACTATGGGGCACAGTATGGGGTACGTGTTTAATAAATTTGCAGTAAATCAGCCAACACGGGTGAACTGTTCTACGCGTTGTCAAATTTTAAACAACTCTTGAGACTTTCTTATCCACAGAACTAGCTTCTAACTCAACCGATTTTCACTCTTATCGGAGTTTAGATAACTTTTTGAAAGTTCACTTTGTTAACTTCAAATCGATGCCGCAGAGAAGTGTTAAGGACTTAGTCATAGTTCAGTTGAATGAAGATCAGCAATTATTAGTAATGAGACTATATTACCCTTTAAATATATACATAATACTAGCTGTCCCGCCCAGCTTCGCCCGGGGGTAAAAGTTAAACTTCCTGAAACACGATCGCAGCGCCACTTATCGGGTCCAATTGTGATGTAAGCTATCCTGTCTTTTAAGTTAGGTCAAACTGCACACGGTGTGCAAATTTGATTGCAATCGGTTAAGTAGTTTAGGAGCCCATCGCGGACAAACAACGTGACACGTAATTTATATATATTAAGATATATAAAAAAAAACTGGAAATAAAAATCGACCCGAAAGTGATTATATGACGACGTAAAGCCGTTTAGTAAGTTTATTATTTATAATAAATACGTTACAAATACACCTTGTGAGTGAGTGTTCACACCACGAGTTTTACGGGGAAGGAGAACATAAGGAAGAAACTTGCATACGTTTCAGAAGAAATTCAGAGGCGCGTGTATAGTTTGTGCTTGCTATCACGTTGACAACTAAAATATATATAGCTGGCCGAATGTGGGTGTGAGTTTTGCACATTCCGTCCTGGTGGGAAATCGTGAAGATATAACACAACTTTCTCATTGGTACTGGACTAGATAAAATTTACCTTGATTAAAAAATAACAATTACTCTTACAATAGGCCACGCTTTTTTTAATGCGTTACGTACGCGTCATCATCACAACCACGGTGGTCCACTTCCGCGGATAATGATGGGACCGTTACGATTCCACGTTTCAAAATTATACGGCCGCCCGACGAGCTCGGCTCATTTTCTGTAAAACGCCAATTGCGAGCTTGTGATTCGAGCAGCTACCGTTCAGATAATCTTATTCGAACACACGCCCATTCGAAATTCGAATGGATCTCTGTATTTACAGTTGCGATAATGTTCATAATTCCAATACATTGTCTGTGTACTCGGAATGACATTTCATTAAACCTGTTTTAAATTTTATGGTTTTTACATTGGGTATCTTCAAGTATTTCCACGGTTCATTTTATGTTTAAATCCGCCAATGTCGACTAGACTGATCGGTTCGTTAAGTAAAAACCGTTGTTAAATGCAAATTAAATTTCGTTAACAAATTATTTAAGTGTACTTAAGGTTTTTATAGTATACTAATACTATATATACACCTCTGCCTACCCCTTCGGGGACCCTTGTGGGAAGGCGTGATGATATTATATATATATATTATATATATATATATATATATATATATATATATATATATATATATATATTAATACTATATAGTGTTACAAAATTTCCATCAACCACACACTCGGGTCACGGATTGTTTAATGTCATAGTACAAAGCCGATAATAGGGTCATCAAATATAGTGTCAAAAGGCTGATCAATCATTTTAGTCGGAGCCGCGCCCAAATAGCGTTATACACACAAGTATGTACGCCGCCAACCTGTCTTAGCGAACAAGAGCCTGTGACGCAAGCAATATTCCGCATACCAGCTTTTATAGCTTATAGCAAGTTGCGCGAATTTTCATAGCTTGTATAGTTTGCATTACATAGTTGCGAGTGGGCTCGGGCTAACTCCCGGGTGGCTCAATCGTTGTTCGCTTAGCGATAATCTCTAGCAAGTACTGCACGGGCGGCGTCGGATACGGCTCGGGATACACCGGCTAGGCCGCGGTGCGCTTTTTGCGGTGCAGTGTGCGGCCAGCCTAATTGCCTACTCGGTGTCGCTAATTGAACGGTTAGCTGTAACCGGTCCGTGGACGCATGCGGCCGTTTGTTAAGCGATTACGTGCTTTATTAAATGTGATTTAGTTTTTATGTACAGTTTGCATGCTTAGAACGGTCAATTGATTTAATCCACAGTTGTGTTACGCTTGTTTAATCACTTTTGCACTTTAGTCCTAGTCAATTAGTTTGTTACATACATTTCACTGTACTTTAGCTGGAACCAATCCTTAGTTAGCTGATAACCAATGCTTAATAGCTCTACAGAAAGTACTGACGTGATATTGCCATCATTATTAAAGTGTGCAAAAGTGTAAGCATATATAGACTTCATTGACATGTCTCTCAAACATTCATGAATTATGATTGCAATAGCATCGTGGTAAGGCCCCTGACGGGTATAATAATATAATATAATGTAAAATACGTTATATTGTTATGTTCAACCGAACCAAAAGAGATTTACTTAATTTATTTATCTTTTGAGAAGGAAGTAAAGGTAGAAAATTGCCGATAAAGTTAAAATAATAAGTTATATAATAAACTACCGATCTTATATAATGCCAATTATATAAGATGGGGATCCTGCCATGGCGTATAGATATTCATAAGATTAGCTACTTGTACAAAGTACATATGTAATGGTATTTTTACAAACGCAAGGTTTTTAGTAGGTATGAACGTTATTTACTCGAACGCTCTGCTCGCATTTGTATGAAAATTGGAACGGGAATACAAAGATTACCTTTAAACTTTCAGGATTGATATGAATGCACCCTGTTTGAGGATGCATACCTGCGTATCAACAGAGGCTTCTAACTAGGAAAGTCTGTATGAGACCTTCCGAAGATTTCCAACATCTGGACAAAATATTCATATTTTACCCGCAAATCACATTCAAGAAAGCTTTGTGTGCTCTGAAGTTAAAATTACAAATCCATTAGTCTTTCTAACCAACTTAATATTAATATTTGAATCCAAACGCAATGCAATAATATAAACAGATTTCCACAGAACTTATGTAGGAACAACATATTTCATGTTTATGGGGTAGCGGCCATAAAACATGCATTATTTGTCATGGCACTTGGCACTCGACGAATACATCTTGCATTGCATTATACTAACGTACTGTCAAATCGTATAGAAATGGAAATAATAACATCTTTTACCGAGAATTTGGCATCGTTGTCGCTAGCGTGTTTACGCTACGCAACATGTGACATGTTGCGTCAAAAATGTTACAGAGAACTACGCCCCGCGGTTGCGCCCGCGTTGAGGATGATTTAATTGGAAGATTTGTTTATAGCAAAAACATATCAAACATGTCAAATTTCTTATAATTTTGTTGCGTAGTTTTTGCGTGCAACAGGAGCAAACATTCTGAAAATCTTTCTCATTTATAATTTACTTCATTTTACGATTTATTCATCGTATACATTTTTTAATAATAGCGTTATTATTCGCATTCATAACCTTGGCATAAGAGCTGCTCTCTACGAAATAATTTCAAGTTTATGCAATTGCAATGCAAATTTTTTTTTCAAGATTTTTTAGCAAATAATAACTTTTTAGCCGTGGTGGCCGAGTGGTTCGAGCAGTTGCCTGCGACGCAAAGGTCCCAAGTTCGAATCCCGACTGTACCAATGAGTTTTTCTGAACTTAAGTACAGTGATTAGTCACACCACGAGCTTTACGGTGAAGGAAAACATCGTGAGGAAACCTGCATACGTCTGAGAAGAAATTCAAAGGCGTATGTATAGTCGTGCTTGAGTAACGGCGATGGACTCGCCATCTGTCACGTTGGCACCTAATACACCTCTGGCGGAATGTGGGTGTGTGGGTATTACCTATACACCTCTGCCTACCCCTTCGGGGACCCTTGTGGGAAGGCGTGAGGATATATATATATATAATAACTTTTTAGTAAAGTAATAGATTAAAAGCAATGAATTCATTGACTATTAGAGACACATTTTCATTAATTATGACGATCTTATGATCTGATGTTATCTAATCTATAGATAAATAAATAACGTATTTAAGCAACCATTTACATAAACCAATAGCGATTATTATTTAAAATAAACAATGCATTTGAATTCAGAACACATTTCCGATTGATTTGTGATACTATAGGCAACTAAGGTTGACACATAGCGACGTGCATCAGGGGATAAAATCGGAGCGCTTGATCCGATTTTATAAAAACACCAGTTAATCTTTTTTTAAGGTTTATAAGTTTTTAAAGTTTTTACAACGTTGTCAATTAAGAACAAACATTAATATTCCCCTCCATAAATACATTCGTTAAACACTTAAAGATAAATTGTAATTGCAATCTACGTTGCCTATTAGCGGCATTGTTGATGATAAAACCTGACTCCCGTAGGCGTATTGAATAAAGTAAACCCGTATTTACATTTCTTAGTCTCCGAGCCCTGTAAAACTACAATGAAACCGGTAGATAAATAAATACAAAAAGTAGTTTCAGAAATAGAGCCCCTTATGGATCGCAGCTGTCCGAAGCCGGCTCAGAGCAGTCAAGGCAAACCACCCGCTTCTTTTAGGTCGCGTTTTGCAACGAGATTTTTATATACCTTTTCTAAAAGGCCTAGAGTTTGCGATACTTCGGTGAAGGATGAAGCTACGTCTAATTAGTTGATCTTGATAATGGTGACGAAGACCTCGCGGTAGCCCACAGAAGATTGTAAAGCAAGTTATGTAGGCCAATGATATAACAATAATCCTGGCACCAGAAAGACATTAATAGAAGATTTATTAATTAGAAGGACGTGAATTGTTTGATCACATTATAACGGAAATGCATTAATCAATAAAAACAATAATATTCGCTTATCTTCTCCCATTAATCAATCATCACCCGACAGTTCTTGATGGAACCCGTTTTAACTAACGAACGAAGATTATGTTAAGGAGTTGATCGTATTTTCTCAACTATATCTGCATTTTATTTCGAACACACCTGTTCTACATCCTGCAATATATCTATCCTTATTTCTCCTCGCACGTCGATATTTGCGTCCCTGTCTATAATATTTGTTTTTATTCCATGACTTATTACGAGCGTGATTGTGATCTGAGTGAATTAATGGACGTCTGGTCGATGTTTTATTATCGCATGTTAAGATCTCAAATTATTTTATGAGTATTATTAACGTGTGTTGGTTAATACAAACCCCATCTATATAAATGTGTGAGGCGTGTAATTTTTACTGCACTTATAACACTCATGTTGTCGGCTGGAGTTACTCAACGCCATTTCAACTACCCGCCATTTCAACTACCTCCAAAGCCTTGAAGCTTGTGACCAACAGAAAATTGTAATTTTTATTAATTCACATGGTCTTAGGTTATTTATGCGACTTACGTTTGTAAATGTGCATTGTTTTTATTATGCGTTAGTTTAATTAACAATCCCGATCATTACTTAAATCAATTTATAATTACTGTATACGACTATTTCATTATTACATACATCATTTTATTATATTATAACGATAAAAACTCAATATTTTTATTATGGTTATTTTAAGATGCACTTAGCACTTAACCTCAGAAACTAGAGTGAGAAAATCCCTTTGCTTTTCTCAATTTCCCTGACCGAGTTAGGAATTCGTGGCTAAAACGGGATCATATCGTTAACGCATTGCCATACCGCCTAATCACACCGAGTGTTGGGAAACCTAAGCTCTTGTGTAACTTACGGCTATTTACTATTAGGGCTGCCAGCCATACTAATCATTTAATATATAATGTACTATGTTGCCAGATTTTAAACAAAAACAAATTAATTAATGCTACTAGTGCACTTATATTATTAAGCTATCATGTATCAACGCTGTTTATGTAAACAAGAATTATTATATTCACTGCCTAATAACATGGTAAAGTTTAAATGCGTTTACCGTTCAAACAGTGCACAGTCCAAGCTAATGCCGCCTCTTGACTCGGTAAGTTGGTAGACCAACACGCGTTCAGTGTAGCTTTGAATAACGGGGCATTGATACATTAGCGCCGAGCGGACGGAACATGAACTACACATATTAATTTTATTATTAAACGTAACGTAAATTCGAGCTTTGGAAAGCGAATCGGTAACTTCTGAAGATTCTTAAGGAACTCGTATAACTAGGATAAGAATAAGGAACTTTGTTTTCAAACTTATACTTAGACGATCGCATATATTTTAGTACTGTTTAACTCTTATTGAGAACTTATTATTGAGAACAAGTTACCTCTGTCTACTGTTGAACATAGGCCTCGCAAATCCATCTCCAGCGCGACTGGTCCGTTCCCACTTGCAGCCAACGAGGCCCAGCGATTATGACCAGATTTTGAGACTGAGACGTCGGTCTATCTGGTAGATGGCCGTCCCGTACTGCGTTTGCCAGTTCGTGGACTACACTCCAGAATCTTGTTGCCCCATCGGCCGGTCCGATCTTCGCGCTATCACAGCTTGCCCCTTGCCACTTCTGGTTGCTCATCCTATGGGCTATGTCGGCAACTTTGTTTCACCTACGTTGTCGTAGAGTACCTAAAATTCATTGTGAATATTGTGAATTTCAAGTCTGTTAAATTTATATAGATATCCGTGTGTTTTATTCGTGACCACATTTGGCACAATCGGAAGTGGTACCCACCGCAGACTTATCTATTTATTACCAACACGACATGACGTGGGCATCCATTGTGGTTTGAGTGATATTTACGAGTAGGTATATAGGGGTTATTCGTATTAATTGATAAACTTCAAATCATGCGAAATATCAGATTTTTTTTTGTAGTAAGAAATACACTGTGGTTACATTATTGATGTTTGATGTTTTGATCAATGTTTTAGTGTACGTACCATAGCTACCAGGTATATGTGTTTCCAATTATAAAATTGATAAACTTTAAATCATGCAAAATATCAGAATCTACGAAGTAGTAGTAGTTAATTTTTTTATATTATTTTAGTATATTTTTAATATTTTGTTATATTTGATTGTTGATATTTTTAGTGTACCAGCGGTACCCTAAAATACTTTATTAGTAAACGAGTAACCGATCTTGGAGTGCTTTTGAACATCTCTAAACTTGCACGAAGTTTGACAAGTTTGCAAACTTTTGAATTTCGAATAGGCCATATGCGATAAAAACCCATTACATTACAATATTCAGCTTAACACTTCCACTCCATAGTAACAATAAGAATACTTTTAACATAGTGTAAAAAAAACCCGTACTGTAACGAAAAGTATAGCTTAAATAAGTAGGAAACAAAGATACTCTGTGGTAGGATACACAATGAAGCTTCAAACAGTCAAGTAGATGACAATTTCAACACGCAACCACATCCGCGGGACGCGGTAACAGTACAAACAAACCCAATTAAACTTAATTGATGGTTTATTTACTTGAATTGCAGGACGAACAAGTTCTCTTTTTAGTGTATCGTGAATAAACGCACATAAAATTAGGGATGTCAGTGGTAGACATTGTATATATTAACTTACAATATTTGAAGTGTATTTATCACATTTTTCTTTTAAATCTATACTCGTTCTGGAGTAACGGCGATGGACTCGCCATCTGTCACGTTGGCACCTAATATACCTCTGGCGGAAAGTAGGTGTGTGGGTATTACCTATACACCTCTGCCTACCCCTTCGGGGACCCTTGTGGGGAGGCGTGAGGATGATAAGATTCCTACAGGGTCGATACCATTTATGTTGTTGGTGATCGCTTACTATCAGGCAGACCGCGTGCTTGTGGTACGAACTTTGTGGGAAAAAAAAACATCGAATGACCGTGATGACAGCACAGCGTACATATAAACGAACCGATGTATTGACCACGTATGCTTTGATTGTTCCAGGCTTTTACCAGCCAGCTGGGCCCCTGATCAAAGAGAGCGGAGCAGACGCAGAGCGCGCGCTCGCGCGGTATCACCCGCCACCGCACTACCACGCCCCACATCCACCGGTAAAGATGTACTTTCTTATTATTCACACATACATACCTACATGCCACCAACCTAAGTCGCTCACGGGGTTGGCAGGGAGAGTAGAGCAGTTTTCTCAAAAACCTTTGATATTTTTTTACTATATTATTAAAAATCTAAAGTAATTTAAATTATATTTTTTCAAACTGTTGATGGCTCAACGTTTGCAAGCACTTACAGTAAAGCTAATACGAAAAAGCTTTGATAAATTATACAACAAAGTGTCGTTGTTCTTAGGTACTGCAACAGTACGGCCCACCTTACTACCCGGACCTCTGCTATGGCCGATACTACCGACCACCGGGACCCTACCACATGCCGCCGCCGCAACCAGATGCACCGGTAAACTTACTTAGATTCATCTTCTTTTGGGTCTTATCCACAAAGTCGAAACTCCGTAATGATCCGTGATCCTAACAATATTACCTATAAATCTGAACGTTTGTGAGGACGTTTGTTCCGCTGTCACGGAACTCTTGTCAAAGAGTTTATTCAAGAAGATTATTAGATGGATTAACTTCAAATAAATCTAAAAATTAAAACACTAGCAGTTAAATAAAATACGCGGGTATAATCGCGGGCTAGTGAGTAACATTTTATACAGTCCAAATAAAATAGCAGTAGAAAGGACCAATGAATGGCAGGTAGAATCATAACTACGGTGACCTATATTTGTATATATAGTATGAAATATACGATCAACTTTATAGTAGTAGTTGGTTTACACGGAACAATAAAATAATTGACGAGAAAATATACGTGTACATTTATTGTTAATGCAAAACAAAACCAACATGTATCGTAACCAAAGACTTCGTTGAAAAAATAGACAAAAGCATTGGAAACCAATTTCATTCTGCAACAGTGTTTTTTCTATTGGAGCTTGAAAACCGCAGACTAGATATTTCAAATGAGATATACTTTTTACTTTTACTACAACAGTGTGATAATTTCTTTCAACATGATTCTCATTCCAGTTGGTAGGCGTGGGGAGCGAACCGTATCCACCACCGTATTACGGCACACCGCCGTGCTACAACCATTCACCACCAAGGATACCTTACGTAGGTAAGTTATCCGGCTTTCCAATATTCATCATATATCCATCTTACTTCAAAATAACAATCATTATCTACTGATTACATATAATACCAACTCAGTGAATTCACTCAGAGTACAGGAGAGTCAATCAATGGTCACATCTATTTGGTTGATGGTGCGCAGTGCACGCGTTTGCGGCACCTGGCCTGTGTTTTGTGTTGTCGTATTTAGTCCACATGTACCCTGCATGTTTTTCGCGTTCCGTTTATCAGATACGATTACCGCCCTGGCTTTCGAATTCCCGGTTCAATATCTCTCTAAATTGTACGACAGTTGCACTAAAAATCATCTCCTACTTTAATAACTATAGTTATAGGTACTTAATGAAAAAATAGCGTAGAATATGGAGTATGGTACTTTGTACCAGACTCTAAGCGATTCAATTTCCATTGTTAAACAGTGAGATAAGGGCTTAGAATATTCGCGTTTTAAACCGAATAAAATGCTAATGCATCATAATTTGATACATTACACATACTATTGTACTCATTGTTAGCTTTATTCAAATCCCTGTGCGCTAATAATTCTATGTTTGAAATACAATGTTCCCGGCATGTGTTTGTTACAGAATATCGCGGTTGCTCATGCTCATTAAACCCGTGTCCAAAAAACGTCCATATTGGGCCCGCTACTGGTAAAGCCCCAGCTAGTGGGGGCCCAGACGTACCATCCGCCTTAGCGCCGCCCGGGGGCGCCTTCAGACCGAAGGTGCGGGCGTGCGCACTCGATGCCGTTGCTGATACACACGGCAGTGGCAAGGTAACGCATGCTCCACTCAAAACCAATTTGTGAAGTATCACATCACAAAATCCATTTCCCAACTTGTACTTCGAGCTAAGAGCTTAAATGTCTAAATTGGAACATAATATAATATATAATATATCCTCACACCTTCCCACAAGGGTCCCCGAAGGGGTAGGCAGAGGTGTATAGGTAATACCCACACACCCACTTTCCGCCAGAGGTATATTTGGTGCCAACGTGACAGATGGCGAGTCCATCGCCGTTACTCAAGCACGACTATACATACGCCTTTGAATTTCTTCTCAGACGTATGCAGGTTTCCTCTCGATGTTTTCCTTCACCGTAAAAGCTCGTGGTGTGACTAATCACTGTACTTAAGTTCAGAAAAACTCATTGGTACAGTCGGGATTCGAACTTGCTACCTTTGCGTCGCAGGCAACTGCTCGAACCACTCGGCCACCACGGCTCTTGGAACATGTTATGTCTTTAATATACTAAAATGTTCGTGTTTGTCTCCTACAAGGACCCACCGATAGAATCGGAACCACCGGCAGCGGCCGACGCGCCACACCAAATGTGTCCTATCCCAGAAATCGGTGGCGCATCGCCCAAGCGCGAACTATTCGATATGCGAGATAGCCACCGTCGAGGGAGTGATCTTCCATGCCCCACTGAGCCCTTGGGCCCGCCGTCGCCTGCACGCGGATCTGCAGGTGTCTGCGCCCCTCAACCTCCGTCTACTGCACCTCGCCGCGCTCGCCTCGGCAAGGCCATGGCTCGACGTTCTCTTGTCGGTGACGATACGGGACTCCTCCTTACAGTTCCACAACCAATGCTCGCACACCACAGCGACGCAGACGACGATGTCATGGCAATCTCTCCCCCTCTAAGCGCTCCTATTGATCTCTCCTCGTCGGACGAAAGATCGACACCTTTAGTAGATGTTAAGAAAGAAAACGAAGGTCCAACTTATGCGTCCTCTAGGAAACCCGATGCTTTGGCGCTAAGAGAACATAATAGCACCACAATGTCTGAAACTGCGATCGTCCCGGATACAAATAAAACCGTCAAACGGAGGTATTCGAGGCCGAAATTAGAGATAGACATGAATCACACCCAGCTAGAAGACGTGTGTAAAACAAATGGCATAGGGGAACACGTAAAACTGCAAAAACGCAGGAAAACTTCAAGTGATCAGACTGACATTCCACGAACGGAGACTATAACCAAGGAATCCAAGAAAAAAACGACGCAATCAAAGAGGGCACCTAAAACACCGTCATCGGAAAAGAAGTGCACAAAACGTAAAATTGACAGTGCGCCAAACGGGCCCAGGTGCAAGAAATTACTCCTTGATCCTACTGATGATAAAGATTTAAGGCTTAAAAACGTTGCCGCTATGGTGGACGAAACACCCGTCCCTAAGCCTAAAACGAAGAGTGCGCTACTCCTAGACAATCTAATTAGGAAAAATAGCATCGACCGAGCAGACTCTAAAGGGTACACATCAGAAAAGGAATTAAATCCTGCCGAGCTATTCTTACCACCTAATGAAAATATCGCACATAATGGTGCCAAGAAAACGCTAAATATCAACAACAATATAGTGGATGGGTGTGGTAACACCGGCGTTCGAGCTAACACGATTGCAGCAGTCAGCCAACTGATTGGCAAAAAAATGGCTTATAAAAATGCTTGCAAAGTTGAGAAGGTAGACTCAAAAGTGACAAACAGCCTTAAGTCAGTATTAAAAACAGGTATCAAGGAAGAACGGAAAACGACTAAATGTGATATCAGCAATGATAAAAGCAGTGGAAATAATTTTTCAAAATCACTAGATGCTTTAGACGCAAAGTGTGAAACGACGGTTGACATTGACGGTGACATGGTAATGGAGAAATATGGTTTTCCAAATGATAAATGTGATAGTTCTAAGGATAAAGTGATGGATCATTCCAAAACCAATGAGATTCCAACAAAACTGAAGGTTCCGAAACCATACAAGACCATAGCTGAACCTAAACTAGCTGACAATGAACCTATCAAGGAGTCCGTGAAGACTTCTGAAACGGCCGAGATTGAGGTGATAAATCTATTGAGGGGGCCGGAGGAGATTGAGAACACTGACAAGCCGGTAAAGCGATGCAAACTGACCAACGGAGACATGAAGGGCAAGAAGGTTGAAAAGGTAAGCAAGGCTATAAACATTTCTTTTTTTTCTTAACATTTTTTTATTTGTACTAGATTTTAAAGAACCATCCATTGTTGGAGTTTGTACTAGATATTTATCTATGCTATTTACTCGATCGATCACACGAAACAAAGGTGACTAGAATTGAACCAGCTTTAAAAGACCTTTCACCAACATGCGCAACGAGTCATAAAGGCGACATAGCATCTGTACGTTTGCTTTGAAAATCCTGCTGTCAGTCTCTCAATGCATGCTGTGGTCTTCTATGTCTAAATACACATGGGACACGGTTAGCTAAGTCTGTAAAATTTGCATTTATATATTTTTCGTGTATCCTTTGTTTGAAATTCATAAATACATATAATATGAACTTTTGATGTTTCCGTTCTTAGATCATTTTGTGTTGGTTGGTTTTTGAGTATAATGGATCCTGATATCTGATCAAATAAATAAATAATTATTTTAAATCTAATCTTAGTATATGATTTAGGTGGTAAAGCTATTGGCATCCAAGCGTCCCATGCTGAAGCCTCTTGAAGCGGAGAGTGCTCGCAGACGTCGTCGGCGGCGGACCCCGCTAGCCGCGCCCGCGCCGGAGCCCCGCGGTACGCCGCGCTGGAGCAACGGCTGGAATTGGGACGGGGAACATTACGTCTCCAAAGTATACCTCAATGTAAGTTATTCTTGTGTTCAAAACGTGTTTAGAACCACACTCTACGAAATATAAAGTCTACCTTACAGACCTTGCTGATTAGTTGACTTCCATGCGGAAAATGTCTTAATATATTGCCGGTGCCTAATTCTTCGTCTGTTTAGAATAAGCGCTTAGAAATGGTCAGTTCTCATTTAAATGGTCTTTTCCTCATTCACCCCCTTTAAGAATTATTTTCGTTCCAAAACCAGCCAATGTCCTTCCAAGGTCTTATTTGTGTTTACCAAAATTAGTAAGTAAACCGTTTAGCCGTGGAAACGCAGCAGACAGACATCTGTATTGATAATCAGTTAAATTGTCCCAGAGCAATAAAGACCCGTATCATGGGCGCCGTGAGACAGTTTTGTCAACTCGATTATTAGTTCAAATGCATACATGAGTCGAGTAATCGAGCCGGAATAACTAACTCCAACAAAGCCACGGAAGACTTGTACATAAATATACATTTAACAAATAGGTATATAGCAATTAAACTGCTACCGGTTGTGAGAATGTGTATTGCGTGGACAGAACGACTCGCGGCTAGACCGCGTGGCGAGGTGCTGGTCACGTATGACGCACGCGAGCGGCGACCGAGTGGCGCGCGGCGACTGCGTGCTGTTGCGGGCCTCACAGGCGCGTGCGCAGCCCTTCGTCGCCAGGGTTGCCAGCCTCTGGGAGAACCCTGATGATGGTCAGTACTACAAAGTCTACTACTAGAGCCGACTAAAAAGTGGCCTCTGCGTGTTTCAAGTCACTACGACCTAGTTTCCGAGAAAAATCTTGGGCTTATTTGACTGTTTTAGTACGATATGATGAATAAAAAAACCTTTGAGAGAAAGTATGTTTAGGATATCAAAAACTAGGACAGTGATCTAATAGTGAGATCTTCAGGAAAACATAATATGGCCTTGGCAAACTTTCTTATATAACAGGGATTTAGAATAATTTATTCTATATACCTACCTATATAAGCATCAACCTTATTTGTTTAAGCCATTTGTATTGATCACTTTTGGTTCATAAAGCATTAAAATAGCACGTTATCGATTTCTTCAAGTTTGTATTCAATTCCTGTTCAAGTTCTAGCGTCTTTTAACAAACTTATAAAGATGATATGATTTACCATCGTTACTAAAGTACGTTGTGACACGTGCAGGTGAGATGATGGTGTCGCTGGTGTGGTACTACCGGCCCGAGCACACGGAGCGCGGCCGCGAGCCTGCGGACGCGCCCGACGAGGTGTTCGCCTCACGCCATCGGGATGCCAACTCCGTCGCCTGCATCGAGGATAAATGCTACGTACTCACCTTCAACGAGTACTGCCGGTGAGTCACATCACTATATATTTTATATATAAATGTTATGTTGGTTTGTGTACGCTTCAAAAACTGAAAAAGTTTTGCACCGATCGAGCTAAAATTTTAGCATGATATATAATCCGCATCAAGGATTGTTTTTATCTATTTTTTGCATCAGTCACATATCCACAGCGAAGCGTGGCAGGGTACAGCTAGTATATAATAAACTAGTAGTTCCCCGCGGTTTCATCTGAGTAACATTGAATTTCATTGGTAGATTTTTTTTCTGAAATGCTATGTGTAATACTAGCTAAAAACTCACAACATTCGCATTTATAATATTGCTAGGAAGAAAGTTCTACTTAACGTGTCTCCGTCTTTAAATATATATTTTAAAATCTAGGTTGTGATTTTCTCGAAAAGTAATGAGAAGTCAAGTCAGTCATTTAGATCTGGATGTCACGAATATTATAAACAAAGCATTGTAGAAAACATATACTTTATTGATTTTATCGTAAATTTTGGAAATGGGCTCTCTTCGCCGTTATGTAGAGTTCTTTCGATTTCCTTCCGTCTTTGACCTCTGATGCTTAGGGATACATTATAAGAGATCCTTTTTCCTTTATCTGAGTCACGTACGGTTAATACTCTTCCTCTCAAGATAACCTATCATCGTTCCTCTTCTACTTGTTATAACAAGACCATATCCTTTGTCCACAGGTACAGGAAGCGGCTAAAAGCTATGGAGGAGGGCATCACGACCACGCCATCGATAGTCCCCCCCATACCGGCGAGCGAGATCAACCCCACGTTCGCCCCTAACGACTCTAAGTTACCACCATCTGTGTCCCCGGAGCTCGTACTCTTCTGCCGCAAGGTATACGACTTCAGGTCCAAGAAGATACACGTCCCGAACAAATGAACGCACCAGGAGCTCCGGTGGAATAAGTTCGAGATCTGACGATCTACAAGTCATCAGTGTGAAAGGAGTGAACACCAAAGTTACAGTTTTACCTGGCGACGGTTCTCACTGGAGTACCTCGACGTTTACAATGTGTAACTGTGCTCGATGAGACTTGACAATTTCTTTCGTAGTGTCACACCCCAACCCCTTAAATTAGTACAAAGGACCGTTCCCGGTGCGGCGGGAATATAACTACGTATTCGTTGTGTTAGTAAACGCTGAGAGGTTAATTACGTTGCTCGTGTCGTGATTTGTAGTAGATACTTCGTTCGTATGGAGGTTTACAGTGATTTGCTAAATTCGATTTATTTCTACGATGATTGTATCAAAGGATGCCTTTTATAATGTGTAAGTAGGTAGTGGTAAGTGAATCATGTGTGAGGAGGATGCATTAATGAACAGCAACATAATAGTTTCCTGAGCTTCGGGATACGCTGTCTATTTATTCTCACTGCGGTAGTGTCGGTAGATGACAATCGCAGTCGATTCTATAATAATAATCACGTGTGTATGTATGGCGACATCATATTTAACAGAAAACGTAACGTGAAAAGAATAGGCATTTATAACGATTATAATTATTTTTAATTATCTGTTAAATTGTTGTCGAAGTAGAGTCTATATTAAATTATTCTTTTTATTATTTAAGAACGCTCGATGCGCTGCGAATGCGATGCTATGCGGTAGGAGTCTGTCATAGCATATGAATGTATGCAATGCGTAAACAAGTTTATTACGTTACGTTCGTAGCTACCATGGGTTCTTTTGAAGAATCACTCTTATTTTAAGATTTTCGATCATCACAAATTATTTTTTATTTTAACGATACGCGGTGTAAGGTTGCCTAGGGTCCGGGAGATGTGGGCCAGTGCCCTAAGTATTGGTACATTATGATTCCATACTGTAGAACGTGTAATATCATCTATACTGTTGTAGATATTTGATAATACTGAGTATACTATAAAATGATGATGATAATAAAGTTTCGCCCTGCCTTCGACGGAATTGATTTATATTGCATTTCGGCCTCCCGACGGGCAGTTGTTGTTCCGAGGAAGACTGTCGCCAGAAGCGTTCTGGAAGACTGATTTTGAAAAAGGAACCTTGTTGTTTATGTTGAGACTTGTGTTTTTGGCCACATTCGGTATATAAAAACAACATCAATGATAAAAATATTAAATACGCGACCACGGCGGACATTTTTGGAAAAAATAACAAATGGGAACATGTAACATATTTTAAATGTAATATTAGTGCATAGATGTAAACAAAACACTTGAGTGTTGGATGAAAAGAGATATATTGTACGAGTTTAATAGTGAAATCTCTTTATCATTGGACACCTATGTAATATTAAGTAGCGTGGAAAACAATTATATATATTTGACGTTATAACTCCCGCGTGGATGAATGTAAAGGGCATTTATACGTTTGCATCTTGTCTATTGATCATTCGCCTTCACTATTACTTACAATGTATCTCTGGTTGCGTTGGCTCTATCTTGGTTTAAATGTTACATTTTGTTGTATATAACTTACCTTATTTTGTTAGTTTTTTTTTTTTTGTTATATTTCCAGTGAGATTCTCTTGATAAAACATAAATGTCGCACAACATGGTACATCATCAAGTACGTAATAATCATGTAATCTGGGATTTTAACTATTCGGGTTTAAATCCAAATTGTATTGCATCAATATCATATATAGGTAGATACTATACACTAGATTGGCAATGCCAATGAAAAGAACGGCACGATAGACATGCCATTTACGTATGATGCGTCTCTGAATGCAACAAACAACGCATACTTATGACGTAGGTTTTTAATTACCTATGGTTGGGTGTCAAGTGGAAATTAAATGTCAAAATTATACCATCAACTTCTGCCCTACGCATAGTTGTATCAAGTTGTCTCATTTTAGTCAACTGCCAATTTACTAAAATCTCAAACCAAACGTAATGGTGACTAGAGACAACATTTATACTAATACGTATAACTAAAAAGAAAAGTGAATCTCCTTTCTCTATTCCATTACTATTTCAGCCTGTCTGTACCCTGTACTTGCCCTTCAATCTCACTGGATGTCGTCTATTCCAAAGCTTGTTTTCTATCTTTTCTTTGTACGTATTTCATTGCTTAATGCCAAAAATTTTGCTGGGGAAAATGTTTAGTAATGATGTATGTAATACCAATCTCCTTCTATTTAGGTTATACGCATGCCTTTGGAGAGGGGTCGTGGACCATGAAACATCTATGAACAGAAATCGTAAAATACGTGATGAAAGCTACTTACAACTTTCATAATACTAAGATAATAATATCCACGTAAGCTAAAACTTTTACAATTCCATGGCCATTCTTCATTGGCATAATTACTCATGAATAATTAAAGATAGAATTAATGAGTAAATTCCATAATAATATCTACTATAACTATAAGTGAGATCCCTTGCTTGTAGCGGTTTGTTTAAAGAATGTTACCTGGTGTTTCGCAGTTGCAACCTTCTTATAGTCAATGATTTTTAGATTTAGGTTTACTAATAAGGAAAAAAATACCTTGTTTTTATTATTTATTTTGTTTCAATGAAAATTATATAGGTATATTTTTATTATTGTAACCTACATAGTTACGTTGGCTGTAATTTAATATTGATGTAATTAATATATGTATTTTTATTTCAATTGTAGTTTCATTTTACTATGGTAGGTAAAATATCTACTTATTCACATTTCGAATCCTTCTGATGTGATCCATTCTCTATTGGATTTTGAGGTGCCCCAGCCTTCAGGAGCATGTGAAACGACTTTCGGACTAGTAATTGACATGATACAGTGGTGAACAGCCTTAGGAGTAAGAACCATAGCTTCATAAACTTTCAGTAAGATTGTAGAGGTATTCGGACATGATTAATAGCAGCCCCGGATCAAGAGGGGTCTAGCTGGAGCTTATGCCCTGGACGCCAAATCGACAACTTCGACTACAGAACAATACTAACTACTACTAATTTACCATAGGTTTAACGCACTGTATAGATGCGAAGCAAACACAGCTTAGGGCACCCCCGTTGACCTAGGCTTAAGGAGTTGCTGGTCGCGATCTAGACTTTCAGTCTGGGCTTCTCATGCTGTGAACTACATGCCATATCCTTACACCGAGGCTCTCACGAGGTAGGCAGAGAGAGTAGAGCGCCAGCTCTCTCTAGACTTACCTAACTGGAAAAGACGCTATGGGAACGAAATGAAATTGTAAACAACAGTATACCGATTATTTATTGACTAATAACGTCATCAAACGATTAATATTCCACCGACTAAACTGACAATATTACACTCTTCGAAAACCTAAATGTTAACAGTATTGCGAATATCTATACCTATCTACATTCAATTTCCAATATATATGTAAAGAAGATACCTAAGTCTTATAGGCAATAACCGTTCTAAATATTTTTTACACAATAGGTCTCGTGTTCGCACTGCTTTTGTCCACTAGTTGCATAGTTAAGTTTTTAAGACCCCATATTCTTAGTAAAGCCCTGTAGTCATATGTTCGTTGTCAAACCAACACCTACTGTAACAAAACCACTTTACACTTGACAAATTTTGGTTTGACTGCGACATATTGTTTTGTGGGACACACTTGTACCTACAATTTAATGACAACCTCACCAAGCAAGAAGCGTATGTATGTATACAGTACAGATTTCCCTCAGAACAATCTGAGAGATTTCCAATATAATTATCCTTTACTGTCAAAATCGTGGCTAGACCAATCACTGTATTAAGTTTAAAATAACACATTGGTAGCAACTTTACACACATAAGCCGCACATCGGTCTCGCTACGAATTTAATTTAGTTTAATTCTTTATAATTAAAAATCTATATTTGCCTAACTTATATATTTTTTTATACTTACATGTTACTTAAAAAATTTAATACATTTATTTATCCAAGATGTACAATTTAACGGCCCCGCAGTGAAAAAACGACAGTGACGTCACATGGTTTGCGAAATACGCACATTGTTATTAATCCATCTCATAAATGCCTTCATGCCACTACCAACTGTACCAAATAGCCTGAGGATTCATAGAAATCAAGGGCACTAGTGGAGTAAAGCAGCGAGGGTCGGAACTCGGAACCAGCGCGGACACATTAATCTTAAAACTGGCATAGGTAGGTTTCTGACAACTTGATGGCAGCCATATCACCTAGTCTTTATTAAGTAATTACACAATACCATGGAAAACTGTTTGCTAATTTTCCTACTTATATTATAAATGCAAAAGTTTTGAGGATGTTCGTTATTATCACGCAAAAAATACTGAACGTAATTGGATTAAATGTACCTGATTATTACCTGAATTATGAACACAAAGGGTGTTTTATTCCAGAAAAAAATCTATCATTTAATAAAATTTGTCACTCCTAACAAACATGTATTTTTTAACTTTTTTGTAGCAGATTTTTTGCGACTTCTTTATTATTTATTGCCGGCATTATTGGGTACTTATCGATGCTTTAGCATGTCCAACCTATTTTGGATAAGAGATTCCGTTGGCTCTTCAACTGCTAGCTAAAAATGAAAGCTCAGTGCTGTCATATCAATCTCGCCTGTAGTCAGAGTTCTTCATTGGACTGGCAACAAGCATATTGAGTTTTTTATTTAATTACATGGCAACAATATGAGCTGTTATTAAATTGAAGTGCATTTCCATCCAATTAATCAGCTACCGATTAAGAAATAATAAGGATACAGTATGCATTTTTAATATAAATATATGTAAACATCAGCCCCAGGACTTAAGAATAATATGCCACTATACTTCCGGATTTGTCAACCCATTTCCAGGGGAAAAATAATCTTCTAACTGATGTTTTAGTCAATTATATTTTTAGGGTCAACATGTGCCTGATAAGAGAGTAGTTCCCTCACTATTGATATACTAAGGTGCTTATAAAATAACAATTATTTTATTAATTCACTATCAAATAGTACTTTTATATAAATGTATACATTAACATGGAACACTCAATATCTATTTGCAAAGCATTGGCGTCAACCCCAGGACCAAGTCTTAAACATTGCTTCTATTTACCAGCCCTGAGATGACATAAATATACAAAATATAACTGACCAATGACACATTTCAGGCATTTGTTAAGAATCACACACATTTAATAATAAATAATCATGAATTCTTAACAGCCCCAAGAACATTATATTTTGTATATTATATGCTACATTGTCATTATAATGGGAGATAATTTGGAATAATTTAACACTATTGTTTACGATATAACAATCTCATAACACTTATATGTAAAGTTGAACGTGAGTGTGGCTAAGACATTATGTACAAAACGGAATTATTGTTCTTTTATTCCTAATCTATTTAAATGACAAACATAAACGGAATAAGTAACTGTTTTGACAAGGAATTCTTATCTATTATGAGAAAGCAATAAAATTTCATATTAATATCAATTACTTATGAAATCATACATTTTTAATGTGTTACATAGATATCATCATGAGTTACAGAGAGAGTTAGGAGTTATTTGTGTTTTATGAGTTATCACATGAAAAACGTAAACAAATAGTGCCACATACGCAAATAATTATTAAGTATATATAGAATGCAAATACCTGAAAACCAAGGTACATCTATATGTTTTAACTTCAATAACACTTAACACTTATTATAACTACATACTTGGTTATAATTTTTTTTAGATAGTTTATTTGTGATGAATATGCTGATCTTTAATAAATAAAACATTAAGTAAACACCTAAATACCGCACCTAATATACCTCTGGCGGAAAGTGGGTGTGTGGGTATTACCTATACACCTCTGCCTACCCCTTCGGGGACCCTTGTGGGAAGGCGTGAGGAATATATATATATATATATATATATATATATATATATATATATACATATATAAGTAAACACCATAAAAAGATGCTTTCATGGAATAGTAGTTACATCAACTAATAAACTATGAAGTGATAATATGCATCACTCCAAACAATTAGTTTTAAGTAAATATTTATACAGCACTAATGATGTAATGAGTGATATAACTGATAGTGCCAATGCCCTAAATGGAAACTGGAAACCTTAAAATGTAAAATTATATTGTTTCTAGGGATTTTTATAATGTCCTATTACTGTTGTTAATCAATCCAATGCTAACATACCTTGTTCTTATACTGAACACAATATTCATACTGGTATACAACATTGTGTAAAAGATTACATTGTTTCATTAAAAAAAAATCAGTATATATTCAGCAATTCATACATATCCATACAAAGTGGTTTCAAGAACAGGAAAATTTGGACAAAATTAAAGTTTTTTTTTACACATATTAATATATGTAGCACATGTGTATTCACTTTAGCAATGAGTATAAAATAATAAGGAGCAACAAATTGCTACTAATTACACAATTTTTCTATTTCATTTCCACCTGTTTCATCATTAACTACAACTTCAGAACATTATCACAGAAATTACTTAGAAATTACAACAGCTATTCGTCTTACGGGCAGTTTTATAGAATGCTTTGCTTGTCATTGATAGATTCTCAGATTTTTCTACAATGTCGTCAAGCTTTTCACCCCTCTCCAGCACTGCTGTAATATTGTCATGTAAAATAATTTTAAGCTCATCTAGGTCATTCTGTGTTCTTGCTAACGCATCTGCTTCCTTGGGGTTTTGGTATTTTGACAAGTACTGTGGTAAGATTGTAAAATCTATAGTTGACTCATTTCCAGTTGCCCATAAGTTTACAGGAACTTTAACTGTGAAGTCATCAAGGATCTTTGTAATTAAAGTGTGGGCAACACGATTCGGGTACTCATGGTCAGAAATCACAACACCAGCAAGGTTGTCTGCTCTGACATACACTTGCAACATATACTCTCCTTCTTTGACTGACTGTCTGGTGGCTGGTTGGGTTCTCTCCACTATAGTCTTACTTACAAGCCCCATAAACTCTTGTACGGAACCTCTTTGAAAGAAACTAAAACTTTGCAAGTCATATGAAGCCTTCAATAGAGTGGTACTGTTCACGCCTTTGTACAGCACAGCCAAAGCATATAACTTCACCATATTGTTAAAATTATGAGTGAATCAGGAGATAGCCCACCAAACTGAAAAATATAAAAAGCAAAGTTTAAAGCAGGGATTCCCATAGATTGATCAATATGTATAATCTTATTATGCTCCCTTACTCAAGGGACACAATGTCGTAAAGCATGCCTTTTCCCTTGTCCCAATCTGTTACAAGTAAAACATTTATAATATAATAAAACCTAGCTATTTAGTATATACAAGTTTTAGTTCCATAATGATTTAGTTATATTTCTTGTTTAGACGAGCATAGTGAAAGCAACAATAATTACAACATAATTCCATCCAAAATACATACCAGTGTTAAAAAATCGTCCTACTTGCAAGGGATATATCACTGAACTTTATTACTTTTGCAATTTATAATATGTGGCTTCCCTCCGGAAAGTGGACAAATGTATTTAATTAATATTGCTTTTTAGTAATTTCAAAAAGCTTGCTTACGCTTACGCAGTACAAACCTATGTGTCAAATATGCCAATGTCACAGACAGTCCAGACAGAACATTTCGTTGGAGTCAATGTCATGCCATCTTCAATATCCAAGTGACAGACATCGAAACAAAAGCTAAGATCGGGTACTCGCCAGTCGCCACTATCACAAAATTGAATTGAATGAATGTATTCTTGTTGTTAATAAATCCTGGAAACAACAGTTATACTATTTACCTCGACACAATGTCTTTGATCCAATATTTTTTTGCGTATGTAACTGAATAACTTGTATTCATATCATTAATAAATTTTCTTCGACAAGGCCAATTTATTTATTTACAGGATTTTTTTCATTAATTTCTGTAAATTGATGTATATAACACGCTATAAATAAATATTAACTCCGGACACCATGGTCTATCCTGCATCAGTAGTGCCGGCCGGTTATCACGTCATTCCTCCATAAATGACTTGATACGCCGGGCTCTGGTCAGCGCCGGCGTGCCTGCTGTGCTGGAACCAGTCGGTCTCGCTCGCGGCGATGGCCGGAAGCCGGACGGTATGTCTCTGATGCCATGGAGGATGGGTCGGCCCTTAGTGTGGGACGCTACGTGTGTCGATACACTGGCTCCTTCCCATCTTCCTGACACATCGGTGGCGGCCGGCGCCGCTGCTGCTCAGCAGGAGTGCCTCAAGCGTCGCAAGTATGCCTGTCTCGGGTCAGGTTACATATTTGCTGCATTTGCTGTTGAAACTCTGGGGCCTTGGGGTCCTGAGGCTCCATCACCATCTTTTTAAAGAAGTCTCGCGCCGTCTAGTCGAGACCTCTCATGACAGACGGGCTGGAAGATATCTCGCTCAGAGAATTAGCATTGCTATCCAGCGTGGCAATGCTGCTAGTCTTCTTGGCACGTTGCCTCGGGATAGTTTCAACTGTTCTTTGTAAATATTATTAATTGTTGTTATTGTAAATAAAGATCGCTGCTGTGTTTAGATTTGTTAATGAGCATAAGCTTCAAATCATTATTTAAAAAAAAGTTAAATTCTGTACCATATACCTATGCATTATGCCTAAATCTGGAGGAGGTACCCTACAAATAGAATAATCATTGGAGCAGATCAAAGATTACTATGTATTGTATGCTGGTACAGATCATTAATGTAAATAGTCTACCTACAGTAACGTAGCCGAGGACCTAATCCAAAGACTAAAATGCCTCTGGTCACTAAAAATAAAAGGTAAAGGTCGCAACTTGATTGAATAAAAAAAAAGTAATACTTTGGCTTGGCAATTGACTGACAATACTTTGGTATTAAACAGTTTGTACTTACATATTCATTGTTATTTAAAGTGGAACATACATTGTAATCTTTGAAGTGGAAGCAGCTACAAATATCATGGCTGAAATTCCTGAAAAGATTGAAAATTGTTCTGACGCCCGACGAAGAATATTAAATATTGCCGTGTCAACTGTACTTTTGGAAACTGGATTTGATGCAGCTGATAAAATGGCCCTTGAGACTTTAACTGAAGTATTACAGTGTTGTTAGTATTTACTATTTGAAATTTAAATATGCCGTCTCGGGCATTGCGTGACCTTCGTTTACTTATTAGGAACGGTAGGCGTATCTACCAATTCCTTATTTGTTTGTGCTCTATGAAAATAAAAACATTGACAACGGTTCAAGTAATGAAGCAGACAAGTTGTAAGGCCTCTGAATTATACCTTCACCTCGAAACATGGCTATCTGAGACAATTCCCTATTTCATTCAGGACAAATTATTAAGGAGAATATTGTCAAAAATACATTTATTTCACTGAACAATTCTTACAATGTGTAAGTTGATACTATCTACATTATATGTTTTACCTTTACATTTCAGTCTTATCAGAAGTGGGAAACTCTGCTAGAGGCTATTGTGAGCTGGCAGGACGAGTAGAACCAGTTCTAGGAGATGTGGCCATGGCTGTGGTTAATATGGGTATAATTTACAATTTATATAATATAATCATAGTAATATATCCTCACACCTTCCCACAAGTGTCGCTGAAGAGGTATGCAGAGTTGTATAGGTAATACTACACACAACAGAGGTATATTTTAGGAGCCAACATGACAGATGGTGAGTCCATTGCCGCAACTGAAGTATGGCTATACATACACCTTTGAATTTCTTCTCAAACATATGCAGCAGGTTTCCTCTTGATTTTTTCCTACACCCTAAAGTTTGTGGTGTTAGACACACCACAAACTTTACGGTCACCGTACTTAAGTTCAGAAAAATTCAATGGTACAGTTGGGATTCAAACTTGCAATCTTTGTGTTGCAAGCAACTACTTGAACCACTCTGCTCATGGCCTTACATTTTATTTATTTAACATTACTTTATATTAACCAAATAGAACACTATTATGTGCCTGAATAATAATAAGAGATTTAGAAAACATTTTTTATAAGAGATTGAGGATTAATCATACATAAGTAAGATTACATATAGTACTTTGGAATGTTTGAAAAAGCGATATACATATGTGGTACATTAGTTTCTTTTTTGTTACACAAACTGCCTCCAATCAGGCAAATTCGGCCTATGAAATAATAATAAAAATAAAACTGCAGGTATCAGCTTGCGCGGTATAGAGCAGTATGCTATACGGCCCAATAGGCATGTGATTCAGCCGCCGCAGCAAGTAGCAGCACCGCGCACTCCAGCCATGCTCTCAGCAGGATCTAAAGCAAAGCCGGCACCTCACATACCCCTCCACCTGCCTCCACTGCCTGATCCTCATGCTTATATCAGGACACCGGTGATTATTTATTATTCATATTGTTATTTAACCTCTCCCAGGATACTCAGCATACAAGAACAAAGAAAACGAAGAATAAATAAAAAATAATTATTATTAAATATATGGAGAAACTGCTACTCTACACTCCATGCCTACTTATGTCTGATATATTCCTTTATCATCCCATATCTCCTCAGGCAGTTTTCCATACATTGTAGTCTTTCAATATATATTTTGAACAATAAACTATGACTGTTAATAAAAATAAAATAAAATACCTCAATTAATCCAACTGAACAAATACCACTGATATACTATCAAAGCTTAGTTAATAATTAAAACTCATTGACATAGAAGCTTGAAATCATTAATGTTATGTTTATTACAGACCCATAAACAACCAGTAACAGAGTATGAGGCAATTAGAGAGAAGGCAGCCACACAGAAGCGAGATATTGAGAGAGCTTTAACAAAATTCTTAGCAAAGACCAGTGAAACACACAACTTATTCAATACTGATGACAATCAAGTTTATCCTTGTGAGTATTGTTTTTTTTACATAATTAATGTCTATGTTAATCTTTACACAAAACAGGAGCCAAAGTAGCTAGAAGAAAAATATTCAACCGCAATCTGTATTGCCAGTGTCCCAAGCATGGCTCACCAAATTGATATGCTGCTTTTCTGAGCAAGCTGCCTTCCAGCCTGCTTGTGACAAGTGGCCTAGAGTTTATGAAGCGAGACACCTTTAATTCCAACTCCATAATAATTTTTCAGTAATAGCTTGCAAGCCAACATTCCCCGCATATTTATCCTGCCTGCTACCAACAGACCAAGTCTTTGACTTTGATGAACTGGAGTACCACTTCCAAGTGGCAAACAGAACAGAAGACATGCCTACAGAAAAGAAAGGTATCTTCCTTGAATTTAGTAATAATCTACTAGCCCTATTATGTATACTTACAAATTATACATTTAACCATCCTCAGGGTTGGATCCAATTGGTTAAAATCACATGAAACCTTTCTGTATTTTTAGTCTATTGCAAACAGACAGGGCATTGGGGGACTTGGTTCTATATCTAGTAATGATTTTTGAATCAGAGTCTATTTATCTTGAAAATATTATTTTAATTTTTCACAGAACCTACTTCAGATAATGAAGGTGAAAATGGAGGTGACAATGATGCAAATAATTCACAGAATGAGAATCTGGACAGCCAACCACCATCCAGCCCAGACAGGGGAAAATCTGGGGGATGATAATATGAGAAATATTTATACAACTTGTCTTTAGTATTATGATTAATAATAATAATAAATAAGAAATTATAATGACAATAACTTATTTCACTCTCCATATATATTTGCATGCCTATTTTATATGACACAGACTTGAGCACATGAAATTGTAAGATCCAATTCACTATTTAAAAGAGTTATATACAAGATACACAATTTAAATTAATAATTTTAAGTCCTGTCTCAGGCCTCATAATTATGGGATGATAAGTAATAATGCTCTCAACATATTTGAAAATATATTTTATTTTTAAAGTTACTTCAAGGATGCAGAGTTAATAACAGGCAGTACTTTGATGCCTTCCCTGTTCACAACAGTCACTTGGAAGTTGGGAAGGCTGACAAACAGACGCTTGTGTACTTCGGTCACACACTTCTTCAGGATTTCATAGGCCTCAGTCTCAGTAGCATCTGTGAAATTGTAGTTATTATTAAAGTAATCATATAATGTACAAAAATTGTATTGTCCCTTCTAGTTATCACATTGAGAATAATTACATTATATTTATAAATGTGAAAGTTTTTGTGTAATAATAATAATAATATATCCTCACGCCTTCCCACAAGGGTCCCCGAAGGGGTAGGCAGAGGTGTATAGGTAATACCCACACACCCACTTTCCGCCAGAGGTATATTAGGTGCCAACGTGACAGATGGCGAGTCCATCGCCGTTACTCAAGCACGACTATACATACGCCTTTGAATTTCTTCTCAGACGTATGCAGGTTTCCTCTCGATGTTTTCCTTCACCGTAAAGCTCGTGGTGTGATTAATCACTGTACTTAAGTTCAGAAAAACTCATTGGTACAGTCGGGATTCGAACTTGTGACCTTTGCGTCGCAGGCAACTGCTCAAACCACTCGGCCACCACAGCTCAAAATATAGTATTGACTTATATTTATATACCTTTCTTATAATAACGGTCCATTATAGACAAGCTGAGGAAACCACCAAAGCCATGTGTAGCAAAAGGCACCTTTACACTGGAGGCGAGATAGTCCATGAAGTACAGTTCTGGCCCATTCTCTTTGTCATACCCACCTAACAGTAGGTTCACAAAGTATGGAGTCTGAAATAGTTGTTATAGTAAATGTAGTGATAGTTTGCAGCATTTTAAATACAATTATGTATATCCCAAATAGAGGTAGGTAATTTTCATATAATATAGAATAAAAAAAATTAGAAAATACAGAAAATCACAATGAAAAAGCTCTTGTACAATATATTCCTGGTGTAAACAAGGGATATTCTGCTTGTGGAAATTCTTCATACTTTGTCACCATAAAGTCCTAAGATTGACCTTAGGATTGGCAATCCTCAAGCAACATTCCTAATACTAAAATGCATATTGGATGCAGTGACCATTTATGGTCACATGCTTGTTATAAGCTATTTTAGGGTAAAAAGACCTTATGAAAATGCTACCCTACAGTCTACCAGTAAAAACTGAAAGCTAAACTACTGTTGGGTTTAAACAATAATATATAATAAAAAAAAAAGTATGATAGGTAAAAAGAAACTAACACTGCTTCTCAAGTATTCAGCGAGGTTTCTGCGTGTGAAGTTGGCTGCTGCAGTAGGACCCAGTTCGTAGCCATTGCGCATTTTGTACAACTGGAGATTCTTAGCAATATACTCGGCAAACTGATTAGTATCGCCCGAGTCACCAATAACACCCATCACCAACTTATCAGAAATCTTGTAGATTTTTTCTTCGTCTGAAATTAATAATATATTAGGTGGCTTACAACTAGAAGTAGTTGAATATCAACATTTTAGACAATATAAAATAAAACCGCAAACTCACCATCCTTCATGACCATAATACTGTGACTATTGCTTTGATCAGCCGCTATCATCACAAAATCGTTGCACTGTATTCCTAACAGACATTGTAAGTTTATGTTCGACATTTTAATTAAAATATATCCTTAAAGAGCCCGCAAATATAACCTGCAGAAATTGTTACTCTTTTTAATGGATTTCAATTTCAACAAACTTGTCAAATCACTGCCACAGAGAGAAAATAACATTATCATCATCTCCACAGAATGTCAAACCCTTATGGAAATAAGCGTTTTTTTATCAATCTTTATTTATTTAATTAATATCCTAACCCTTGTGGGAAGGCGGGAGGATATAGCGTTGATATATATAAGCTCAGAGATGATGGCAAAAGTTTCATTGTTTAACCATTGCACAAAAGCTAATTCAGTTTAGAAGAACGTAATATTATTATTTTTAAAATTTTCTGCCATTGCAAACAATGAACTAAAATAATACTAATTCTAAAATATCTCTACCCTCCATACTAAAAATCTGCAGCTGATATCCGTGTCATGAATCTAGTATTACAATGCGTCAGTCAAAAAGTCATCAACACAATAGGTAAATCTAGATTGGTGTTACCTACGGTAGGTACCTGCCTACTCTACTCTACTACATGTTGTTCGTTCAGTCAGACAGACTGACTATTTGCATTATACTAGTGTGACATTTGTTACTGTTACTCAACTGTAACTTAGGTACTTATAATATTTAGATATGATCAATAATTATTATCGTTATATCTATGTATAAGATAAAATATCCACGTTTACACTCTTAATGGTGCTCCGAACATCAATGTTGCGATGTTTAGAAAAGTCGGATTAGGTTTATCTGGAGGAGTAGATAGTGCAGTTGCCGCATTACTTCTGAAAAGAGCTGGTGAGATAAATAAAAAACTTATTTAAATAAATTGATTTATTAAATGTTTTACTCTTGTCCCTGTATTTATATTTACTGTATTGTTTTTACTAACCTATATAACCTATACATAATAATAGCCGTGAAAGTCCTGCAGATCGAGTAGTTGCCTGGAACACGTTGCAAGCTCGAACCCCGTAGCCGTGAGAATATATAGTTGAGGATATATGAATATGTAACTTTCATCCCATGGTAGAAGCTTTAATTTGTTGATAAATTTATTTAAATAGGTGTCTTACTGTTATTATTTCAGGATATCAAGTAGAAGGTGTGTTCATGAGAAACTGGGACAGTAATTATGAGGCTGGAATCTGCTCAGATGAGAAAGACTTTGATGATGCAACATTTGTGTGCCGTAAGCTCAATATTCCATTGCACAGAGTGTACTTCATAAAGGAGTACTGGAATGAAGTTTTCACAGTGTTGCTTAAGGAATATGAAACTGGATTAACACCAAACCCTGATATATTGTGCAATAGATACATCAAATTTGATAGCTTCTTTGAACATTGCAGGAACAATTTAGGAGTTGATGCTATTGCCACTGGTCACTATGCAAATACTTCATTTGGACCTTATTTAGAAAAATATAATGAACATGAAGGTTTGTAGTTATTTAATATTTTTAAATTTACTATTTAAGGACTATTTTTCAAAATCAATGAGATTTTCCAGTGTTGTTCACATTTTCTTTAAAGTATGGTATTATTAGAGAATACTATGTTTTTAGTAATCTTTAAAATTATGAAATGTATCTAAATATTATTCTGTCTATACAATACAATATAGGCTTAAATAAATAAGCATTAAAGTGTGACAATCTTTTTCAATGTAATACATTTTTCAATGTCATAAATTTCAGGGGTTAAGCTATTGCAACCTACAGATAAACATAAAGACCAGACCTTCTTTCTGTCTCAAGTGAAGCAGTTTTCCCTGAGAAAATGTATGTTCCCAATAGCCAATATGCTGAAAAGAGAAGTTAGGGAACTTGCCAAAAAGGAAGGTCTCCTTAATGTTGCTAATAAAAAAGACAGTACTGGCATCTGTTTCATTGGTAAAAGAAGATTTCAGGATTTCATAGATGAAGTTAGTAACATAATAATTAATATCCATACAATGTATTCTATATGTTATAGAGAAAATAATTAATATTATATTTGTTGTAATTAATAAAAAAAAAACATAGAAGCATGAGCCCAAAGCAGAGACCAGACACCCAAATATGCCAATATTTTTATATGTTTATGTTAACATTTTTTAAATATTTTTATTTGTGTATGTTGACAGTATATTGAGACAAGAAAAGGCCTATTTATTGATATAGTCACTGGACGAATAGTGGGAGAACATGAAGGACTGCACAAATGGACAGTTGGCCAGAGGTGCTGCTTAGCTAGTTGGAAAGATGCATTTTTCATTTATAAAAAAGACTTGGGTACAAATAATATTTATGTGGTAAGAACGAAATAAACTTAATATTAATAGTTTCTATAAAATTGTTGTTCGATTTTTAATCTAATTTTTTTTCTAGGTTCCAGGTACAAAACATCCAGCTTTATGGAATAACATTTGCTTCACAGGTCAACCTCATTGGATAAATGGAGAGCCAACTGAATTGAGTAAAAGCGGTGTACTTAACTGTTACTTTCGATTTCAACATACAAAACCATTGACATCTTGTAAAGTAGTTAAGAATTTTGATGGATTGACCATCATATTAGAAAAAAATCTTAGAGCCATTACAGAAGGACAATTTGGAGTTCTTTATAGGGATAATGAATGTCTAGGTAGTGCCAAGATAAGCAATGTTCTTCACAATTTAGTTTATTAGCATTTTTTTGGAATTATAGTTTTTATATACACAATAAACTAGTCTTTATATTGTCGTTACTTGTGTGTGTTAATTGTGTAAATACATATTTAAATATATATTGTGCTGCCGAATTCAGTCTGTTTGAATCTCTAATAAGAATAAGTCCCGCAAGGGAGAAATATATAAAAAAAAATTGATGGAGCACGTGTTAAAACTCGGAAAATAATAAAAAAAAAGTTGACTGAAAGACTCGTGTTGAAATCAAGAATAAATAATCATTAAGAAAATTTATTGATTGACATTTTATTCATTGATTTTGACATAAGTCTGCCTGTAGGTAGGCTCATGACATCAAAATAAATGTCGTTTCGTTTATATTACAATTTTACGAATCTAAACAATGTGAGGCGACATAACGATTTTTTATAATATGATTGACGTTACAATCAGGTGATTCTACACCCTAACCTAAAATTTTCTATTACACGGATTACTACAATTTCAGTTCATTCAGTACCATGTCTATTCCGCCGGTCAATTATAGTATACCACCGCCCCGGTTGGACATGCCTCCGCCTGTACCCACTCAGATGTACCACCATGGCCCAACGATGCCGATACCTGCTGTAACGTCATGCGATAATACAACGTACGTCTCCTCTTTTCCTCCATCGACTCCTATCGCCTATCCTCCTATTGAAGTGCACAGCCTCGCACCATCTTTTCCTCCACCTGCCCTGCCCGGAGACTACACATACGAAGAAACTGGGTACTATAATACACTACCTAAGGATACTGCATATCAAACATGGAACTATGACACTTCTAAGCCTAAAAGTGAAACCAAATTCCATAAATTTTTACCAAGCCTGTATGATAGCCAGAAAGAAAGAACATTAGGGAAGGAATCAGATAGAAGGTACTCATACCACTCAACCAATGAGTCAGCATCCACATCAAGGCACAGATATTCACCACATAGAGATGAAAGAAGTTATGACAGAATTAGAAGGGAGAGAGATAGAGACAGGTACTACGAAAGGAGGAGTAGAAGTCCAAGCTATTCTAGACACCGCAGTAGGAGCCCATCTCATAGCCGTAGAGATAAGGAAAGATACTACAGGGATAAGTATGAAGAAAGATGGGAACGTGAAAGAAGTAGGCGACACAGCCCTCCTCATTACAGAGAACACGGAAGCCATAGTCGCAGCTTTGGTGGTCGTGATGACAGGCGGTCGCCAAGATATCAAAGGTCTCCTAGCAGGCACAGGCGCTATTCACCTGAGAGGGAAGTTCATAGTCGTAGCCGCACTAGGGAGATATCACATCATTCTCATAGAGAGAGAGATAGAGAGTCAGTGTCACGTAAACCAATGACTGACAGGGAAAAGATATTGGAAGGATACAGGTACATGTATACATTTTCATTATGTCTAACTACTAAATGCTGCTTTCTACTATTTATTAAATGTATTAATGGACATCCAGATATGTAAAATATACCTACATTTTTTTTTACAAATAATTTAACTCAGTCACATTTTGCAGGAAGAACTATTGCAAAACTTCAGAAGAGTTGATCCAAAAAATGGAACAGTGGTCAAAAGAACATAATTCTGATGAGGATGAGGTAACCCTTACTTACTTGTCACCATACATAAATATTAATGACGCCAAATCCCTAACGGGGTAGGCAGAGAGAATCGAACGCCAATTATATTACATACTAGCTGTACCAGCTGTATATACATATATGTATGTGTATGTATAACTAATAATTTGCTGTGCCCCATTGGTAGTATGTTGTGGGTACAATGGTAGCATGATGATCGACCTATGGCTTTCCTTATTTATCAGGCTATATAAAACAAAATATTTGTTAATTTTGTTTTCTAATTCTATAGATTAGCATCTTCCAATAAGGGGACCAACACTGCTAACAATTTTTTTTTATATATACTCAGATTAAATTTTAAATTGTTGGTTCAAACTAAAATATCATATCCAAGAGGCCAATTTATTTATATAACTAAGATGTTTAACAACCATGCTTAATGGTAAGGAGCTTCTATCACTTAAAGACTCTTACATCTACCAGGGAACTACAATCACTGTAGTGTTGCTATGCCATGTAGAATGTAGTATGCTATTGGTTCAAGAAATAACTTGTGCATTATTACAGACATCAAAGATGTGGTACAGAAGTTCCCCAGCAGAACTGTACTACAAACAAGTGGAAGGCGGCACTGGTATGGAGCAAACCAGCAAATTGGAAAGAGTTTGTGACTTTTTCTTCAAGAACCTGATAGAGAGAGGCCGAAAGGCCAGACCTGAAGTTGATGAGTTGCCGCCTTTGAAACCACCGAAAGTCAAGATGTGCAAACATAGATGTGAGTATTGGAAGAGTTTAATAAAATGTATAAATATTTCATACTTAAGAGCTTATTACTTAGCAAAAGAGCTCTAATCTCTGCATACCCATAATGGATTCTGCATAATGTATGTCAGAATGTTTCAGTTAATTCATTGTCATCATGTACGATTTTACAATATTGTTGGTATATATGCTATTTTTATTAATGTTACTATGATTAAAGCCAGACCAATGCCACCTTCTATTCACTCAATCACTTGTGGTAAGTTGGAACAGGTGTTGTGTATTATCATGGATGCTATATTATGTATAAATATGTACATATGTCTTGTTTCCATACAACAATCTTTGCTTGGATGTCACAAAATATTTAAATGTTGGTAAATCTCAATCTTTGAATACATGCTCACCCCTACTAATAGATAGTGCCATACACGAAGACGCGCACCACTTTTCTTTCCTATAGTAATATAATTAATTCCCTAATGTTTGTGTATTATCAGTATACACTGGTTATCTATGGGTGCACACGCATACTACAATTAATAGACTCGGGTTAAACTTCCCGCATCCCGCGACCCCCTGGACTATAAATTGGTGGGGCGACTCTTCGTGGATGGCACTATCTATATTAGTAGCTCTACTAGTAGGAGTAGAGTAGTAAGAAATATGATCTAAAAATGATTATTAATAAATATACATATTTATCTACTAGTGGAGGAAGAAAGTTCCTCATCATCAGAAAGTGATGAGGACTGCATGGATGAAGATGGCTTGCAAGGTTACACGGACAGGATAATGTTGGAGTTGCAGAGGAAGCAGAGCCACCCCAGAAGACTACATCCTGAGATGTGGTATGCCCAATGCTACCTTAAACCTATTATTATATACAAATGTGACAGTTTATGAGGATCACGCCAGAACTGCTGAACGGAATTGGGTAAAATTTGGCACATAGTTAGATGATTATCTTCCTTTGAATATTATTTTACGCACCTTTATTATTTTCTAGAGAGGTAGGGCATATCGGGTTTCCCGTTCGAATTTGGAGCTGCCCGACTGGGGCAGGACCTTCACCTTAGAAGTCTGTAGCCAAATAACACAATTTTTGTGTTGTTCCTACGCGGTGAATAAGGTTTCCAGTAATGAGCTCCTTGGGGAGGGGGGAGGATTGTTACATTGTGTTGGAAGCAGAGGTATTAAACCCATTATGCTGCCAACACACTATAACTCTCCGAACACAGAGTGGCAACGCGCAAGTTATACTTCGGTATCGTGAGCGTAAATAAAACGGTTTCCCATTCCCAGGTGTGCCGTATGCTTGTTTGCCACTCTTGTTGTATATAAAAAAAAAAAGCTATAACAGCGGGGCACATCTAGTAAATACATAGTGTCTAGTTTGCTTATAAACACCAAAGTCGAAATTATTAATGATTTTTTGCAAGTTCGACACTCGCACCTTGTATAAGCAAAATATCTTGGAAGTAAACAATTTGCCTATGATATTTATTTATGTGTAAAAAGCCGTGGTGGCCGAGTGGTTCGAGCAGTTGTCTGCGACACAAAGATCGCAAGTTCGAATCCCGACTGTACCAATGAGTGTTTCTGAACTTAAGTACAGTGATTAGTCACACCACGAGCTTTACGGTGAAGAAAAACATCGAAAGGAAACCTGCATACGTCTGAGAAGAAATTCAAAGGCGTATGTATAGTCGTGCTTGAGTAACGGCCATGGACTCGCCATCTGTCACGTTGGCACCTAATATACCTCTGGCGGAAATTGGGTATTACCTATATACCTCTGCCTACCCCTTCGGGGACCCTTGTGGGAAGGCGTGAGGATATATATATATATATATTAATGTTTTTAAGATATAATGAGGTGGTTGGTTGTGACTTAGTAACAGAGTGTGGGCAGGTTCAACAACACTGGGGAGATGAATGGCGGTCCGCTGTGCCGCTGCAGTGCGCGCGCCAAGAGGCTGGGCATGCGCCACGGGGTGTACGCGTCCGAGGAGTGCTTCCCCAAGTGTATACCCACGCGCAGTAACACCGATGTGCTGTACCACTACCGGTTGGTCTTATTTAAATAATACGTACTATCTAGCCACTAGTACCTTGGAATTTTGTTCTGATACCTGTGGGCGCCTATAATTAATATCTATACATATAAATAAAATTGGAGTGTCTGTTTGTAATATTGAAATAACAGCTTTTTACTACATGCATATGAATATATCTATCATACACCAAAATATATATTTTTTTAATTTTTGTCTGTCTGTCTGTTAGTTCCGGCTAATCTCTGAAACGGCTGGACCGATTTTGACGGGACTTTCACTGGAAGATAGCTGATATAAAAAGGAGTAACTTAGGCTACTCTTATTTTAGAAACTGAACAATATTTTTATTGTCACTCGGACGAAGTCGCGGTAGAAGTAATTATTTATATATTATATATTATTTTATATATTATTATTTATAACTTTAAATAATTTGATGATTTAATGAAAGTGAATGGAGCAAATGGGCAAATTCTAGAGCAAGTGAATGAATTTGTACATCTAGGAAGCATGTTCACACGAGATGGAAAGTATGAAAAAGATATTGAAAGAAGGGTAACTGCCGGAATAAGGTGAATGGAGCCATGTCGGCGTTGATGGGCAGTAAAAGTCTGAGCAAGAATGCTCCAGTTGCTGTCCACAACGCGATATTGGTACCTACCTTATTGTATGGCAGCGAATCCTGGGTATGTCAGAGGAAGTATGAAAATAGCTTGAATGCAGTCGAGATGCGATCTCTTCGAAAAATGTGCGGCGTAACGATATTAGATCGAATCCGCAATGAAGAGATTCCCAAATCAACTGGCGTGAATGAGGGCGTGATTGTAAAGATGAAGAAAGGCATGTTACGTTGGTTTGGACACATAGAAAGGATGAGTGAAGAAAGATTGACGAAACAGATATACAAAGCAAAAGTGTGTGCAAGAAGAGGCAGAGGAAGGCCACGTTCCAACTACCTGGATCAAATAGATCGGACTCTGAAGGACGGGAACGTTAAGAGTACTCGAAACCGACGAGCATGTATGAAGAGACTGATGAATGTGGACGAAGCGAAAGAGGTATGTAAGTCTACAGAGAACTGGCGCTCTATACACTCTGCCTACCCCGTTAGGGACTTGGCGTGATGATATGTATGTATGTATGAATGGAGCGATAGAGGTCTGTAAGTCTAAAACTGACACTCTACATGGGGTAGCCAATGAGGCGTATAATTTATTTGATACACTATTGTTGTATGAATATAAACTGTCCCGCCAGTCTTAACTTGGCTTAATTTTTTTGCTTGGCTTGTTAATAATTTTTTTCATCATTGTTAGATTCATAAAATATTTTGAATAACATTCAAAGCGACGGACTCGCCATCTGTCACGTTAGCACCTAAAATACATCCCTGGCGGAAAGTGGGTGTGTGGGTACTAACTATACACTTCTGCCTGCCCCTTCCCTTGTGGGAAGATATAGGAGATAACAACATAACATTCAAAATGTAAGTCTAAGAATAGCCTAGAGGGGAATTGTGTTTATTTAATAATGCATAATCCATACGAATTAGTAGTATACACTAAGGTGACCATATAATTCGTTAATTTCAGTATAACAGTCTCTCCACCGACAAACTTCCTAATTAAATTACCAACAATAATCAGCCATGATGAACACGAATTCCTATTCTCCGGATTTTCCATGTTCTCTCACTACAAACTGGCGAAACTGCCGACTTGCAAAGTAATAAGGTTCAATATTGAATACACAATATTGTATGTGGAAGAGCCTGTACCGCAGAACTTCTCTATACGGGAACTGGATTTGTTTGGTAAGTTGATAAAAATTTAAGAGGCTATAAGGTGACAATCCATACTCACTTCGATATATCATAAATCAAAATTGTTATTGATCATTGTTTAAGTATGATCACAGCTTAACCTTATTTTTTTTTTTAGTTTTTATATAACTACATATGTACAGTGTTATTTATAAATTGGCCTCTAATATATTATCAGCTAAAGACAGAAAAAGTAATTAAATCTCTTACCAATGTTATGTTTATAAATCTCAATGTGAACATATGTTGCAGAGGAGTTCCTGTTCTACGAACTATTAGAACTGATAGACCTGGATTTGGGCAAAGCGACTGAAAATGGTTGCTCTCAATTCCATTTTATGCCACGTTTTGTGCGATATCTACCCGAAGGAGGTTGTGAGGTGAGGTATTTATATTTAATTCACCACTAGAAATATCATTAAAGCTGTGGTGTGTGGGGTGGTCATGTAGTTGCCTGCGACACAAATATTGCAAGTTAGAACCCCGAGTATACCTTTCAGTTTTGTATGAACTTAAGGACAGTGATTAGTCACAGCAGTTTACGGCGAAGGAAAACATCGGGAGGAAATTTGCATACATTTGAGAAAAATTGGTTGAAAAACGGCATAAAAATATTTATATCTACGGCGAAGAGTGTGTGAGTATGAGTACTACACACTTCTGCCTACACCTTCAGCGACCTTTATGGTAAGGCGTGAAGATATATAAAGATAAAAAATACCCGAAGAGTTAGGTAGGTGTTATCATAACTAAGTCTATCGCTTTATTCACACATTTATTTTATATTTTTACTCAAACATATGCAGGTTTGCTTTCCATTATTTCCTTGATTTTTAGTCAATTTATACCCCAGGTTCTTAGTGGAACTGTTTGCAGTGTTAACTAAAGTAACACTTACTAGAACTTAAACTTAGAACTAAAAAAAAAACTTACTGGAAAGTAAGTACATATCAGAGAAATTCATACTTAAGACCCTACTTAAGTATCGGTTAGTGATGAATTTATCCACGGTGCATTTATCTACAGATGTCTTATCCACGGTGCAGCTTGAATTTGTTAAGAAATATTTTTCTATTGTATATATATTTTTAGGTTCTCTCCATGTGTGAAGTACTCAAATATCTGATTAACGAGAGTAGCTTGCTGATCGCACCGGAAACCTTGAAAGTCGTCCACAATATGGACCACTATACTTGGCAGAAGTTTGTTGACAGGATTAAAGGTAAAACATTGCGACTGCTTCCGTATGCATGAGCAGCTGTACCACTCAGTTTCACCCGCGGTTATATAATATCATGTATAGAAAATACAAATAATGTTTCTACGTATGCCCTTTACAGTCTTTGAAACTTTAAGTCTAGAGAGAACCAACCTCGCTAGGGATTAGGCGTGATGATATGTATGTATAAAACTATCCAGCCGATGTGCCACAAACCGGTATTTCAAATGCCTTTCAAATTTTATTTGAATATTAGCTATTCCGGAGATTAGCTGCAACATATAGACAGACAAAAAAACTATACATTGTTTTGTTTTTATCAGTAGCGTATATACTCTCAGATGTATTTTGATTAATAAAAACAGACACTTCAGTTGACTTTATTCGTGTAGGTATTAACTGATCTGTGATGCAGTGTTATCTAAGTAACACTTATTAGTATAGCAAGTAAGTACATATTTGCTTACAGGTATGATAGTAACCTACCCAGGGAAGAAGCCGTGCTCAGTGCGAGTAGACCAACTGGACCGCAGTCCGCCAGCCAGTGCTGAAGACGTGAAGAATCCCAAGGAACTGGCAACTTACTATCCAGAAATAGTTCACTTCGGTATCAGACCGCCACAGTTAAGCTATGCTGGGAATCCTGAGTAAGATTTTTACTATTCTAGGTTTTTCTGTTTACTGTTTTAAAAATTAATTGCATAAAATATGTCGTATAATGATAATATAGCGTGCAAGCCGTTAACATAGTTATTATATAGGTTTATGGTTATATTTGCAAGTCCGTAGCAAACGGATAGTGCCTGCACAATCACAATGGTGAAGGAAGAATCGTGACGAAACCTGCATATGTTTGAGAAAGAAATTAGTCATTCAAATGCGTATACGTGCGCTTGAGTAACGGCGACAGACTCGCTATCTGCTACGTTGGCACTTAAATATATCTCTGGCGTAAAGCGGGTGTCAGTGGCGAAGCCTCCTTAGAACACGATTCCTATCGGCTTCCCTTGGCAGATTCTAATATATTTTATTATGTATACTATATACCTATATGACAGATAGCCTCCAATCTTTATTTTTGATGTGTTAAGGTTTCGTTTCGCTTGAAAAGTTTCGTCAAATCAGAGCAATTTATCCGCGACAAGCCGGACGATTGTCTGTCATGTCACCTCACCTAGCCATTATTTCGCGCGCATTTGCACGGATTGTTTTGTTATGCTAATTTATCTATTGTAATATATGAGTAGCTTGATTGTGTTGTAGTATATGGTTTAAAAAAAAACTAAAGTAGTGAAATTTTACTTGCCAAGTGTTATCACAGTGCTTGTTTTGTTTCACCGTAAAGGTTTGTTTGTTTATTTTTGTTTCTTGTCGTCACGTAGTCTGTTAGGTGAGAAATGGCGGCGTTAATACAAATAGGTTGTTGTCTTACAGATTACCTATTAAATGAGTTAACTTCGTTCTCGAAACAATCTTTCGAAAATAAAAAACATGATATGTTTTTTATTTTCGAAAGATTGTTTTGATTAAACATGGACGGGCTCGTCCCGATATGAAAATTGTTTATAGGCGTAAGGATGGGTTTTTCAAACATTTTCACAATTCTATGTATGATAAATACAATTGGATAACCGGCAGTTGCAAATTAAATAAGTTATTTTGCTTTCCATGTCTGCTGTTTTCCGATACAAATAGTGCTTGGAATAAGACGGGTTTCTCTGACATCAATAATTTAACCAATTCGGCTAGAAAACATAGGCAAACTGAAAAACATTTACGTAGTTGTTTATTATTACACGACTTTGGAAACAGTAGAATAGAAACATTTCTCGGCAATAATTTTTTAGCCCATAATCGAAAAGTTGATTGTAATCGAAACTTAATGAAACGTTTAATAGACACTGTTGTTCTCCTTGGAAAACAGGAGTCACCTTTCCGCGGGCATAGTGAAAACGTAAATTCAGACAATCGTGGCAACTATATAGAAACATTGATTTATTTGAGTAAGTACGACAGCGTTATAGAATCTCATCTTGAAGAATGCTCATCTACTTCGCACTCCGTGTTTACCGGTCTATCGGGAGACATCCAAGATGATCTTATACAGTGCACCGCGGCGGTAATTTTAGACGAGATTAGGTGTGAGATTAACCAAGCCAAATTCGTTTCAGTCATGATTGACGAAACCCCAGATGTCAGTCATAGGGAACAGTTGTCTGTCATATTTCGTTATTTGACCGAAAATGGTCTGGAAGAAAGATTTATTGGTTTTTACGATGTTAGTGAAAGCCGGACAGCGAGTGTATTAGCGACTCAGCTGCTCGATATTCTTGAACAATATCGATGCAAAGACAAACTGATCGGTCAGACATATGACGGTGCGGCAGTGGTGTCAGGTAAACGCGGAGGCGTTCAAGCGCTAGTACGGGGTCAATGCCCTCTCGCGCGTTTCGTACCGTGTTATGCTCACATCCTTAATTTGGTTTTAAGCAGATCCTTCGAAAATATTTCGGAATTAAAATCATTTTTCGGCCATATCAATGGAATTGTCAGATTTTTCAACAAATCATCGAAGCGGTCAAATCTTTAAAACAGTTTTCCGACCGTCGTATGCCTGGAGTATCCGAAACGCGGTGGCATTATCATTCGCGCATTATTAATGTTATATGCGTCGAGTCTTCACCGCGTTGTAATGCGGACGTGTTTTAATTTAAATTAATAATTATATAAATAATTATATAATAATAATATTAATTTTAATTAATAATTGTTTAGTAAGTAATGTATTAATAAGTGTCCAGATCTGTGCAACAAACTTCAGCGAGGAGGACATCGCCGCCTCCAAGCTTCTTCTGTTCCGTCTGCTACACAAGACTGACCAGATAGTATCTCGCCGGCGTGACGGGACCAAGAAAAGCCTGCAGGAGATGATCACCCTGCTGAAAGAGACTAACCCTGACGACGAAGTTGGACGCATCCCAGGACACGATCACTGATTGATCACTTGATATTGTGTCGGTAACTGGGTCACCATCGGGCGCATCAAATATCAACATGCGCCGCGGAGCCGGCCTCAATGTATCGGCTCCGTCATCAGAATGCGTCACCCGCGCACCTCGCCCTCCCGCCCCCTCCTCCCTGCAGCGTCGCGCGTCAACCTGGACCAGCCGTCCCTGCAGCCCCAGATAAGCCTTGTCGAGGTATTGGCTGCGCCACTGGGGTCAGCATCCGTGCTATCTCCCCCAGAAAGCACGTGCCTGAGAAGGTTCCGCAACGGGCTAACGACGAAGACGGATTTGTGACGGTGCAAAAGAAAAAGCGCCGCTCACGCCCGACCCAGAACCGCTGCGGCAAGGGTGCTGCGGAGCCCAATGTCACCATACGGGCAGCGCAGCCGAATACTCCGGTCTATGTCTCCCGCTTACACTACACTACAAAGGCGGAAGACATAGTGGAGTATGTTCACCGGAAGCTCAGGTACAGGCCGAGAGTGCAGATGCTGGAGTCGCGCCGCAACGTCAACTTTAAGGCGTTCGTGGTGCGCGTGCCGACGTGCTACCTGCACCTTGCCATGCACGAGGACTTCTGGCCGCAGAACGTGGTGTTTCGTCGCTTCCGCGGACAAGTGCCACATGAACCCGTAGTGAAGTGACCTATGGACCTTATTATTTTGTTCTACACTATCGCATTGGGGAAACCTGTAATGATAGATGTTAGTATGAATAAATAAATAAATAAATATTTAATTGCAGGTTAGATATGATTGAAACCTTTAATCATATTTAGATGATCCCCAATCGTGGGATGTCGATTCTGTATCCATGTCGGAGTCGTTTGTAGGTAAATTAGAAGATATGCAATTTTGTTTTCTTTTGCGTGTTTTATCGAGAACGGACATTTTATTTGCTTTGCTTCAGAGCAAACAAGTCGACATCGAGATCTCAATTAGAGAAATTAATGCATAATCTTGGATGTCAGAAGAGTATTTAAAACAATTTGATTTTATTTTCAGTAGTATTCAGGAATATTGTAAACCACCACGACGCCGCCGGCGGCTGAATTCAGACTAAAAACACAATACAAGCGTTTATTCGTTGAAATAATAGATAACATCAAAAGCCAAATAAACTCCCGTTATTCATCGTTTCAAAATTTAACTTTTCTTGATTTAGTCAACAAGTCGAAATACGCTTGTTACCGCAGAAGTTTTCCCGAGGAAAGCGTGTCTGCTTTGATATCTGAATTCCCAAACATATTTGATTTTCATGCATTAAAAAACGAATTGTAAGTTTTATACAGTACTTCATCAATTAATAATTTAGATGTTTATGAGCTTTATTTACATCTTTTTAAATCCGCGTTGAATGAAGCTTTTCGTCAGCTTTTAATTTTATGTCAAATTATTTTAACTCTTCCTGTATCGGTGGCTTCCGCTGAAAGGTCGTTTTCGGCATTAAAGCGGATTCATACCTATACAAGGAACAGCCAAAGTGAAGTGAGATTGTCAAATCTAGGAGTAATTTCAATATAAAAACATGTATTACGTAGACTTTTATGACAAAGTTCTAGCTAAAGAAAAACCGCAGAATTATGTTAGAATATAAATAATATATTTGCATTTTTATTCAATAAAACATGCGTAAGCAGTAAATGAAATCTATTGTTAGGTATTTTTTTCGGGTTGTAGTATAGAAAAATAAATACTGCGGTATTTCTGCTGGTATTTATTTGTGATGACGATGCTGGCAAGTTAAGTTTCACTTATTTTGGTTCTTTTTTTTGCTGTATATTTATAACTCCCGTGTGAGTGACGTGTGCTTTAAAACGGCTTTTTAAAGCCACTTTTATCATACTCGACATGCACTGTTCATATGATACCAGTAATGTCATGTATGGTGAAGGTGGTGAACACTAACAACTGTACAGCAAGCATGTTCTGTCGCATGGAAAAACTGCATACAACGCAACGCAAGCACCATACATAACATTTCGCCGTAGTTTTGGGAAAGGTGAACTAACACACTAATATATGGTATGTAATTTATTGCATTTTTTTTACAAGTTAAGATATGACGTTTTGCTTATTCACGCTTTAGCCATTTTTACCCCACGCCACTGGTGTGTAGGTACTACGTATACACCTCTGCCTACCCCTTAGGGAAACTTTGTGGGAAGGCGTGAAGATATATTATTATTATAAATTGGTAGGTACCAAAAAGCATGGCGTTATTACGTGAAGTACCGCCATCTCATAGCGAACATGGCCAAGCCTACGTACAAGGAGCGACAGAAGCTGGCCGCCAAAGAGGCGAAGCTGCAGGAGATGCGAACACAGAGCAAGATGAAGAGGGATGTAACTGTCGCTATTTCTTCTGAGGGCTTCCATACTACTGGCCTTATGTGTGACGTTGTGCAAGTGAGTGCTACTAATATATACTGCATCTAATATTAGATACTATGTTTATATGAACTATTATTTACTGAAATTATATATTATTAGATAAACTACTACATATATACTAAAATTATATAGCTAAATAGAGCTATTATATATATTATATATAGATTATTTTTATGTGTGCACGCACCAATCTCAGAACTACTAATCGTAATATTGTTGGCAAACAAGCTTGAGGTCGCCGGATGGTAAGTGGTTACCACCGCCTATAGAAGCTTGTAACACCAGGGGTATCATTTGCGCGCAAATTTAACGCAAAGTTATACCGCCCGTTTATTTTCAAATATATTAATTGTTCTAGCACGCCATGTTAATACCCGTCCTGATTCGACACCTACGGTTCCACAAGTCCCTGGATAGTCTAGAAAGGAAAATAGGCTACGTTTTTAAGCAAAGGGCTCTTCTTCAAACTGCGCTGACGCATCCCTCATACAGGGAGAACTTTGGCACCAATCCGGATCACGCGAGGAATAGTCTCACTAACTGTGGCATTCGGCAGCCGGAGTACGGTGATCGCAGGATACATTATACTAGGAAGAAGGGTAAGACAACATTGAGATGCCAAACTAAACGAAACCTTATTATAAAAGCAGGAAGGCACTCCTCTCACCTCTACATACTACGGCTGCAACAATTATGGTTTTTGGTTGGTATTATAATACTAGTAATGCCGCGTAAAATGTAATCCCGTTTGCAGATTTTTTTCTGGAATTATCAATTATATTAATCAAGTACTGTGCCAAATTTCATCCAATTCCGTTGAGGCGTTCAGACGTAATTTAGTAACAAAGACATTTTCACAAGGTTGCGCAATTAAATTATTAGTAGGATTTTACGGTGAAGTAATAAGAACAGCTTGAGATATTATACCCTTGACAGACGAGAAGAATAATAACAATATTTTCATTATGTTTTTTTTTACAGGAATTGTGACGCTGATAAACATTATGTCCCGCTTCGGCAAACGTAGCGAGACGGAGTCCGAGATCAAGCATAACGAGCGGCTAGAGTTCTTAGGCGACGCCGTCGTCGAGTTCCTCTCTTCGATACACCTGTTCAAGATGTTCCCAGGGCTGGCTGAGGGCGGGCTGGCTACCTATAGGGCGTCTATTGTGCAGAACCAACATTTGGCGCAGTTGGCAAAGGTGAGAGAACATTCAATTCTTGAAATTTCTTAAGTATTTGCGAGTATAACGTGGTATTCAGAGCCCAAAAAAAATGGTTTATTGTAACCTCTTACCCCATTATGGTTATATGTAAAGAAGAAAGATATGCTACGTTGGTTTGTGCTTATTAACAAATCAGTTATACAATGCTAAAGCGTATGGAGGAAACTACCTAGATCAAAATGATCGAACTTGCATCGTCAAAAGTACTCTCAACTGGCGGGAATGTATGACGAAGTCTGTACGTCTATAGAAGAACTACACTACTCTCTGCCTTATCTTGTTAGCGACTTGGCATAATGATATAGATAGGTTGGTTAATTTATATGTTTGCCATCAAACATTTCTTTGTATTTTCAGAACATAGAGTTGGAGAAATACATGTTGTACGCTCACGGGTCGGACTTATGTCGGGAAGTGGTGATGCGCCATGCTATGGCCAACTGTTTTGAGGCGTTGATGGGGGCATTATTCCTTGATGCCGGCTTGGAGGTATGTAACCTACGAGAATGTTAAAAAATATTATTAAAGTTCTTAAGAGAGTTAAGTTCTTAAGTTCTCGCGCGGTATTGATCCTAGGACTCTATTTTAAGCATTTAAGAGTACTATGAAAAAGGGCGGTTCTTATTCAGGTTGTTAAAAATCCCATACTCCGTTTGTTTAAGTCAACGGGTGTTGATTAATTGTTGTCGTGAAAATTAAATTCTGATTCAAAATAGGTTCAAAAGGCATGTATTATCTGCATGCTGATAAACAATCGACTGAATGTTATTCAATGTATTTCATATCATTTAGATCAGTGTTTATACGCCATTAAAATAGGTCTTCTAATAATAGTCCTAATGTCGTTTTCAACTAGGTTACAGACAGAGTGTTCGCCTTAGCCCTTTGGTACAATGAAGCAGACCTACTTGAAGTGTGGTCAAAGGAACGCTCCCACCCTTTGCAAGAACAGGAGCCGTTGGGCGATAGGAAGTACATAAAGGACTTTGAGTTCTTGCAGAAGCTTACAGAGTTCGAAGAGTCTATAGGTAAGACATAGTTTAAATATACGATCATATAGCTTATCTATGGAAAGATGTCAAGACTGATGAATATAATTTATCATAAGATACAGCTTTCTTTACTTATATCTTAATAAAACCGAGTCTCTCTCAGACAGAGATCATAGTGGGTACTACTATTATCTCATCTCATATTAGTATTATAAAAACTATAAAATATAATTTTATTTTGCTTTATATATACATATTTTATTTTCTTGACACAAAGAAAACAACGACATAAATTAAAATAAGGTATGTGCATAGACAAACAGTGCCCATTGCCTAGCTAGGTTCCTTGCCCATAGCTAAAATTATTCCTATGGAAATTTTCGTCGAAGAAGTAGTTATCAGATCAGATAATCAAATGGTTATTATTACTTGTGAGGTTTCTCATGAGCTGTTAAAAGTGCCATCCTGTGTTAAAGAAATTACGCATCTTCATGATTTGGCATTTTAAATAGGGCTTAATTATTATCTGTATTAAAGGAGATATTTGTAATTAAAATAAAATGTTTTCAGGAGTCCAATTTAAACACATCCGCCTATTAGCCCGCGCGTTCACCGACCGCTCTGTGGGCTTCACGCACCTGACGCTGGGCTCCAATCAAAGGCTGGAGTTCTTAGGGGACACCGTGCTACAGCTGGTCGTGTCTGACAGGCTCTACAGACACTTCCCAGACCATCATGAAGGGCATTTGTCTGTACGTAGCCATGACTATAATATTGTTTTAAGTAAATAAATTAATATTTTAGGGTCGGTATGGAGAGTGTCATCCAAGGAGCCCACTCTTCTTCCTTACAGTTTATAGTACTAATTAAACTTTGTTATTTATGTCTCAATTTGTGTTGGCTTTTAGCTGTAAATTCATATTATTGTCTGTAATAAAATAAATAAATAGTGTAAGTGTGCACCCTTGCACTAATGTTTGAGTATTGTCAGTACAGATTACGTATTAGAGCACACGCACACTACAATTAATAGTCTGGTCATATTCCCCGCATCCCTCGAGCCGCTCGACTAGAAATTTAATTATCTTTATATCTGATACTTATTAGGCTCTGTTCAGCTTAGGATCGGCTTCGTGTAAATATCTAATTGGATATTTTTGAGTATTTGTTTTTTATGCCAACATTCTAAAACATACCTCCACTATATGGTGTTAAGGTTGACGTTTGTTTCAGCTATTGCGGTCGTCCCTAGTGAACAATCGCACGCAGGCGATGGTGTGCGACGATCTCAATATGTCAACGTATGCGATATACAACAACCCCAAAGCGAAGCCTACCACCAAGAAGCACAAGGCGGATCTACTAGAAGCCTTCTTGGGAGCGCTGTTTATTGATAAGGTTTCTGGAAGCAACATTCACTAAGATCAACTTTAACATACCTGCTTATTCACTCACTCTTTGTCGTAGAAGATGATTTGTTTGCTTGAACGAATCTCAGGGACTTTTCCATAAGATAGACCGTTTATTTAGGAAGGTCACAGTACTTATACCAACATACCACTACCCAAGGAAGCGAACGAGTTTGTTTTAAAGCGGGGCACAGCTGGGAGACCAGACATCAGAGAAATATCATCTCTAATGAGATGATATTTTTAAAATATCTAGATTCACATTTATATAGTTGATAATTTGTGTGCCTAGAGCTTCATTAGCAGACACAACAATTCACTCTACAGCTCGTCAGATTTTTTTTTGACGTGGAGATTTGCTAGTTTGTTCGATTTCATGCCATATACCATAGATTCAAATGTTGCATTGGTACTTTAATATCTCCACTTACCTCGGTGGTTGGTGGTAAAAACAAAGAGGTTAGATCTGATATAATATTCTGACAGAATCTGGAGTACTGTCAAGCTTTTTGCGGTGCGTGCCTGTTCCCGCGGCTGCAGGAGTTCATCATGAACCAGGATTGGAACGACCCCAAGTCTAAGCTGCAGCAGTGCTGCCTCACGCTGCGCTCCATGGAGGGCGGCGAGCCTGATATACCGCTCTACAAGTAACCTTATTATATGTTACATATCTAGCTGCGCAGTTTCGCTAGGATGAAAAATTTTATTGGACACGAACGATGAACGCTGCGTCACCCGGTGCAATTGCGGACCTAAACCATTCGGGGATTCAAACAAAAAATTTGCAAATTTATCGCAAATGCGTCATTCTCAAGTTTTGCGTGACTATATTTAAACCTTGAGATAATTCTATACTGAATTGCCTTCGGCAATTGAAGTCGGCATTGTTTAGTACTAGTTCTCTCAGTTAGTTTTTACAACTTTAACTTTACTATAAACTTTTAACTTATCGTACTTTTTTATTGATCGCGTGTTGGTAAGGCCAGACTAGGCTGTATTGATTTTAATTTTTTTAAGACCCTTTACGATGTGTGTTGTGGCGTATACAGGGTGATAGAGTGCTTGGGCCCGACCAACACGCGCGTGTACACGGTGGGCGTGTACTTCCGCGGCACACGCCTGGCCGCCGCGCGCGGACACTCCATACAGGAGGCCGAGATGAACGCCGCCGAGGAGGCCCTCACCACTGCACACGGTAACACATTAACATTCATTAAAGACTTCGCCTTTTGTTGACATCTCTGATGCAGCTCCTACCAGGTCATCCTATCATGGCCTCGGCATTGCGAAGTTCGAATCAAATTCGTTCTATGATTATCAGTGTGTCAGTTAAATATATTTTCTATAGCCTTACTCTAGAGATCATTGTGGTGCAAGCGAATGTAGACTTTAAAGAAACGAACTTTATATATTTAAAGAAACGAACGAATAATTAACGCCATTTCTCTATGCATGAAAAACTAAGTTATGTCTCACTCAATACTTGAATACAATAATTTTGGTGTGTTTTAGAGCTATTCCCTCAACTGGACCACCAGAAGCGGGTGATCGCAAAGAGTATGCGCAAGAAGAAAAACCGTCGAGGCGGTCGAGGCAGCACTTCACTGTCCTCGCAATTGAAACGGAAGCATTTGGCGGACAACGTCCCGAAAGCTTATAGGCTGGATAAGGATGCGGAAAGTTCGGACGACAGCGCTGCCCAAGCGGTGTCCGAGGGCGAACACCCGGACAGACCTGACGAGGACTCGGGGCTCGATAGCGACGCCTCTGTCGCACCAGAGAAACTGAAAAACGTCCAGGTAAGCAGCCTCCTTAGCGACATGGAGAAGATCAAGGAAGATTTGATTAGACGTAACGAATACGAGAAATTAAAGGAAAAGTGCAATAGATCTGACTCCGATGACTGATGAGGTAATCATATATTTTTGACAGCTCCTGTCATAGAACAGAGCTACGGAACAAGTTTTTAAATATACGTGTAATTTTAAGCCTAAATGCCAGAAAAGGACAAATATATTTTCACTTTGCTTGGCCCAACGAGTGAATCATTTCTGATTATTATATTAAATAAGTGTAAATGTTCTATCTTGGAAACAATCTTGTGACTAGATTAGTAAAACCTAATTTGTTTTTCTTTATTACTAAGATTAAAATGAAATAGACTATGTAAGTGCACTGATATTGACTCAAATGTATTAAAATCGATTTTAATTATGCATTGGGAATATTTTATTCGTTATTATTCATTTTCAATTTCAATAATTTGTATTGATCGTTCGTTTGCTCGTGTCCTTGCGTAGGATAGGATTCTGGGGAAGTTCAGACCAGCCACCGTGTGTAGTACATACGTGTATATATAATTGTATACAACAATGTGAACAAGATCAGCACATAACTATGCAACACATAGTGAACGCGAGAGATCCCTTCACCTTCTTGGCCCGCAGCGTCAGCCATTGCTTCTGGTTGGGCACGTACATTTCTGCGGGCATTAGTTGCTCGGGGGCATCGTTCTCTGCAATTCATACGTTTCACATTTATTTATTTTTACATAATTAAAACGGAATAACCAATCACATTAATTACGACAAAAATTATACAACATTATATTATACTACAAAAATAAAAAATATATATATACAAAATGACATGTCTACTAATATTATAAATGCGAAAGTTTGTTTCAATTTCACGCAAAAACTACAAAAATATTGGAGGAATTTCGGCATTGAGATAAATTGTTACCTCGACTAGAATATAGGTTCTTAAAATGCAGTATAGATAGTGCCATCCACGAAGACGCGCCCCACTATTATTCCTTATGTAAGTGTGCAACCTTCCACTATTGTTTGAGTATTGTCGGTACGACTGATTACCTATGAGTGCATACGCACACTTCAATTATTAGAGTCGGGTCATACTAGAAATTGATTGGGTCGCGGCATGCGGTGCCGACCCAATCAATGTCTAGTCGAGGGGAACTAGATATTGATTGGGCGCGTCTCCGTGGATAGCACTATACCTTACAAGCTGCTACCATGTTTGACTTCGAACTCCAATCCGTGACGTTTTGTGGAAATAAACATTAAATGTAAACTATGGAAATGGCGACGCATTCGCCATTTGCACTTTCATATCTAAATAAATGTTACGGGGTAAGCAGAATTACCCCTTCGTGAAAGAAGTGTAGAAGATACCTTTGTAGAGGAAAATACTTAGCTTTCAATATGAACACGCCTTAATGCCACACATTGAACATACCATCCTTCCGAACTTGTTGCGCCGATTGCATAGTAGAGTCCTGCATTGATATCAGATCCCCGGGGGCGTGTAGTAGCAGCCTGCCAACCCCTTCGCACCGCCTAGCGACAACATTGCAAATTGTACTTTATTATGCTTCAGCTTAAGGTTGATATTTTAATGGTGCATAGGTACATACCTCAACACCTCATTCTGTAGCATTTGCTTTCTAGCTGCGGCAGCGAGTGGCTTGCAGTCGTTCATCCATATTCTTACTTCGTTGAAATCAGCCAATAGTTGCGAAGCTGCGTCTTTACTGTTCACACAAGAACATTTGATTATTACTGTTATGGATGGCTGGATGGATGTTATGGCGGCTTTGATGAACATTTGATGACAGAAGAAAGATTTATCTCTTACGATTTCTCACCAGTCCTTAAAAACCATTTCCTGGCATAGATTAATTAAGGTGACTAGTGTCGTTCTCTCTCTTTCTTCCTCTTGCGCTCTGTCTCTCTCACACATATAATTTAAATTGATTCATTTTGCTTTTACAATTATTGGAACTTATCTATTAATTAAAGACGAGTAATAAAATTTTACTTTTTAAGCATATCCATTGAAAAAGGGTATGTATTGCGAATGAATAAAAAAATCCCATCCCAGTAATTATAATTAATAACTCACGTGAATTTAACCTTAGCGACGTATATGTGATGCAGCCAGGACTCGCACATTATTCTTAGCACCATGTTAAGCGTATTTATGTCCTGTGTTGCTTTTATTACTGGAAACAACATTTTGTCTGCAACACAATAGATATTATTATGCGGCAGCGAATCCTGGGCATGTCAGAGGAAGAATGAATAAGGCATAAATGCAGTTGAGATGGGTTCCCTTCGAAACATGTGAGGCTAGAAATTCGCAAAGCAACTAGTGTGAACGAGGCTATGATTGTAAAGAAGAAGAAAGGCATGTTTAGTTTGAAACGAACTTTAGAAACGACGAGTAAAGAAAGATTGATGAAATAGATATACATATGTATGTGTACAATGCAAAAGTGTGCAAGAAGATGCAGAAATCCAAATTGACCTGCCTGCCTTCCCAAGGCATTGCCTTGCGACATCAGGGCAGGTCACTAGATCATTAAAATTATAAGTTAAAGTTTATATAATACAAATAATTGAGTTACTTAAGAACTCGTGCACGTAAATCGAGTTCGACTGTAGTGGCGGTCTCGTAACGCGCCGCCACTCTGCATTGCTGGGGAAAATCATTGTAAGGTGCGCCAAGCTGGTTGTAGCACACACTGCAGACTGCACGAATGTTATTTCCTCCGTGGCGTTCTGTAAAAGTTTCAAATCATTTACTATTTACTAACAAGGGAAGTGTGCACTTGGAGCATAGGTTTTTATTGAATCCAATGTCCTTTCCTAGTCAGTATGGAATGTCATTATGCAAATACCGTTAAATAAAGTAACATTACAAAATTACAGAGGTGCAAAACTCCGACGTCTAAAAACTATAAATAAATAATATATATATCCTCCCGCCTTCCCACAAGGGTCCCCGAAGGGTTAGGCAGAGGTGTATAGGTAATATATATAAATATATATTATTATATATTTGCCTCCTCCCACTTAATTAACAAAGTTGGTTGAATCCAAAATCAAGGATAAAAGAGTACGTTAAGTTAAACGTGAAAACAGGTAAAAGTAATGAAAATATGGTGGGTACCTTTAATTTCTGGATGTTCACTTTCACTTCTGAGACTAATTTTTCTCTCATTTTCGCGCACACATTTTCGTGAACGCCAATATTACCTGTAAGTAAAATGAAATCACGCTAACATTGTATTTATAAATAATTTAACATTAAATAATATGTACAACATCCAAAAATCCTCTACGACTCCCGAAGGATTCGACAGAGGTGTAATAAACAAAATAAAAATCATTTATTTCAAGTCAGACAAGGCCCACATCGTGTTAGTAATAACTTATCAACTATATTAGTAACATTTACACATAAAACAGACATACGGCAGGTGGCCTATCGAGCTCCATGCATCACATGAAACCTCTTGGAAAATACCCTAAGAAAAGACCCACTTTTCCCCGGGGATTTATTAAGGTGCCAATGACACAGATGGCGAATTATTCGTCTCTTTTGAAGTGCGAAATTACATACGTCTTTGAATTTAACCTACCCGCGTATGCCGTTTAGAAAATACAATCACTCACCTGCTTCAATATTAACAGTGTGATCAGCGAATCTTAAGTTAATCAATTGTTCCATACACGCCTGCAAATCGTTGTGTGCGATGCGGTAGAAGTCGTCCATTTCCCACATGTTAGCTAAACGTCTTGTCTCCGCCAAGCACCATAGCCGATACGTATGTATTGAGTGGTCTAGAAGACAATAATTACATTTGTAGCTTAGTTTAAAGATAGTATTTATAGACTTTTATAATTACACATCTGAAATTAGGTATATTCAGTCTTCCACCGCAGTATTATACTACAATGCTAAATGTAATGTAATGGGAATAACTTATCATAATTATTAAATTACTTTTAACTATTTAAATGTATAGAACCCAAGTAGACAAGTAGGTATGTGTCAAGCTATGAACGAGGCAGCCTAGCCACGATTGCATGCAGAGACTAGCGAAGCCCAGTTGGTAATACATTACGTTGACACTTATGTACATATTTATAATATACATATACATAACATTTGAATAATAATATAACAGACAAATGGTATAAAACACGTAGCCTGGAATTTTACAACATTTTATATTTACATAACTTAATTCATAATCAAATGCCGATAACAAATCACTCTCTAAACATTGGATGATTAGTCCTATAACAGCGCCAGAGAAGGATGTGAGATTAAAACCAGGGCGTTCTATATTCCATCATTAATGTACAAAATAACTGTACGGACATACTCCTTCATTTGGGGATTCTTATTTATTAAGCTGCTGAAATTAATATGTACATTTTGCACATACCGAGTCTATGTAATATAGGTATTTGTTCCACAATGGGTAGATCCTCTATAGGAGCTCCTAGGATATAGTCCCACGTTACTTCGCATTGGTTGTTAAGTGTTACAAGCTCTTGTAACATTAGAGCGAAATTTGCACCAGATGCCGTACTCTGAAAACCGCGAAAGTGCGACCAATTAAGATGTTTTTTATAACATAACTATAAAAAATATACATTGTTACTAACACATGGATTGTCTGTTGTCTGATAAATAAATAATTTATTATTATTAAAAATAGGCAGCACAAGAAACTATTTTTTTTATGCTGCCTGTAATTTCGGAGATACCTTGTCTGCTAGTCATAAAATAAAAACCGTACAGACTTTGCCAAGTAGGTAGGTTAGGTAGGTTTATGGGGACAATAAAAAACATTGTTTTGTTGGTAAAGGAAAGACATACCTCAGTTATGTAGAGGGATAGATCAGGGTGAACTTGCAAAGACGTTGGACTTAGATCAGTCATTAAAGTTGCCCTTGAAATACAGAGATAAAAGTAACTTTAATTTTTTTTTTTATTTATAAAACAAGAGTGGCAAACAAGCATACGGCACATCTGATGGGAAACGGTTACCGCAGCCTATTTACGCTCACGATACTGAAGTATCACTTGCGTGTTGCCACTCTGTGTTCGGAGAGTTATAGTGTGTTGGCAGCATAATGGGTTTAATCCCTCTGCTTCCAACACAATGTAACAATCCTCCCCCCTCCCCAAGGAGCTCATTACTTTAATTTGCTACTACCACCAATTGTGCCCGCTGTTTCACCTACGTAATATTTGTATTCGCATTAACGTTAATGGTTATGGTTGTAACCATAGCTCATATTATGTCAATCCAGCTAATAAACAATCGGTGTGCCAATTTGTATCCAATTCTACTCAGTCTTCTTAGCGTAATTGAGTAACAAACACCTTTGATCATTAAATTTATATTTTTTATTAATCTGCGTTCTATTTAGGTACTCAGGTTATTCCGAAGTAGGTACTCTCTAATATCTACAATCTAATCTATACAACTCTGCCTACCCCTTTGAGGACCTTTGTGGGAAGGCATGAAGATATATTATTTTATTATTACTCGAAGTACTAATTCGTAAGTAAAAGTTTTTATTGTGTTATATGAAACAGTTCGGTGCGTAAATAGAATCATTAATATTGACCATATTTAATTACCTTAATGTCTACACAGTTAGATACTGTAACATTTAATCTTACCCAAAATGTTTGTCCCATGATGTAGATGTGACGTGACAACCTAACGAGTCTGCTAATATCCTCAAAGCGGAGAGTATCAGTTCAGGCGTATCTAAAAAATTCCATAGGTAGGTCAATGGTAGTTAGTACACGCGTCGATTTATAGTGTATGCAAGAGGACCAATATTCAATTGTTGTTCTCAGACCAATAAAAAAAGAAAGACAGAACCATCCAATACTACGGGGTGAGGCAATCAAAAGGAAGCCGATAGGGCCATAGGAAGCCGACCGCCCGCCATTTGGCCTTTAGTAAGAGACAGCGCACGTTGTTAATTTGGTGTTAAGAAAAAAAAAATATGCCGTCCTGTGTAGTCAAATGGTGTAAATATAATTAATGTGCACAAAAGAAACCATGTGGGATTACTTTTCACAAGTAAGTAATTGAATATTCGTGTATTACCAGTAAAATTATGAATTTAACCTATTATTATTATTGCAAATTGTCTCGGAACACAAAACCTCGACCAGTGTTGCAGCAGGTCACATGTTTTTTTTCCCAATAATAGGGTAACTTACTGTAGTATCTTATCAAATTGATTATTTACCTTGGATTGGTTATTTATATTCAATCTTTAAGATTATAGTATTTTCAAATATTAAATTATTTCGTTAGTCTGTCATTCTTCATCAAAATATCAAACGATTTTATTTAAAATTATATCACGCAGCACGACCCCTTGTCATATTATTATAAATACGTTTTATAATTTGTTTTATTTTAGGTTCCTGACTGAAACAGTATGGAAAGAAAGATGGATTAGGGCTATAAGGGATAGTAGAAATGAAGAAGATTGGTTACCCTCAAAATATAGTGTTGTTTGCTCAATACACTTTGAAGAGTGCGATATATACTACACAAAATGTGGGCTTCGTCGTATTTATTAAAAAAAATATTTATTTAAAATCACCCTGTATACCACTACAAGTTAGTAAAAAGCTTGAAAAGAAAACTTATCTATTGAAGTCTTTTATTACTATTAATTTTTAATAAATTTAATAGGAAATCAATTACATTATGTACTTTATGTAGTAATAACTTTGTAGTACAATCAGACTACAATGGGTTGGGAGATTGGCAACCTGCGATACAGAGTTGGCAACATTATTTTTTAGCACACAAGCGCACACCTTACACAGTTCACGCACACATGAATTGACAGCGGCTTCACCTAATTAACAGTCAATACTCTGTCTATCTTTTTTTATTGGTCTGAGTTGTTGTTATTATAATTTCAATGTCAGTTTGTATTCGGAACTAGTACCTAATGTCACAGTTTAAAACGACATACAAAATCTGGTACTTATTTACCCGTATATGAAAAATGACTAAGCGTGATGATACCCATATATGATTGTAAAATAAATAATTTATTTTCTTACTGTTACAATTGAACGTTACAAACAGCCATTCTCGTAGATTTTGACTGGTATTTGGTGATCTAGAACAAGAGAAAAGTGTGTTACCATAACCTAAGTGTTGATATTAATACTTTGTATATTAATACTACACTATTATAATAATGGATAAGTTTACCTAGTAGCTAAAGGGAATGGAGACCACCAAAGAACAATGTGCTCCAAGCAACTGCCAACATCACCCCACAGTATGTTTTGGTAATATTCAGTTACTTTATGCGCTGCTTTCTTAGATGCCTGTAATCGACCTGACGAAAAAAACCCTCATATATATTTGCAAATAAATATATATTATGTAATCTATATCAGATAACACAAGACTTCTAAAGAAAACTCGCGCTCTGCTCTCATTGCCTGCCCTGTGAGGGACTCGGCGTGATGATTATTATGACTCTCTTGAATAGCGATAGGATATAATGGAACTCCAGGCAGAGGTCTTACAATATCATTGCAAGTGGGAAAGGGACAAAGTTGACGAAGTCATAGACATAACCTCCGGATGTCCTGCAGCCTAATGTCTCTGCCTAGAGCGGTGTTGTATTGTATTCCCCCGGTGAGTAAAATTTCTATAATTTAAGCGGATGTGTTGGAAGCGTTTAATACGACTAGTATTCGCAGGTTGCGGAAAGGCTTACCATCAGGAGGGATATGTAGTTGTATGTTCATTAAATGATAGAGAAAGTATAATACAATATTAGTACACATACCAGTCTTGAGCTTTTTTACTCCACTCGGCCCCAATAACGTGGGCGCCATATTCGCAACCGTGTCTAACAAAATTTCTATATACATCTCTTCACTCTGAAGAATCCCGTTCACGTTCTCTGTAAATTATTTATCAGCAATTATTTATTAGTAATGTTATATAAGTTTAGCTCGCCGTCTGTCTCGTTGGCGAATATATCTCTGGTGGACAGGGATGGCGACTTGGGGGATGGCGTGAGTGTTATTATTTTCTTATCTTTAAAGCTAATTAATTTATTGCATCAACGTGAGGATTTTTTCACATCACCCTATAATTTCTTAAAAGATAACTGTTCTATTTTCTAAGAATTTCTATGTATAAAAACATAATAAATAAATTTGTTACCTTCGTTACTGAAAATATTGCCGAACACCTGATCATTATTTAAAAGCGACGTGTACGTAATCTCGCCGTCAGACGCCTGGCCCGTCATGATTGCATTCAATTTCCTGTTCTGTTCATTTTTCAGTTCGACCAGGCTCTGTGCTTGTTTCATTTTGGCTTTCTTGTTTTGGGTGAAGGCTTCGCGGCGTGTGTCCGGGTTCGCAGCTCGGGACGCAGTCGACGTTGGTGGGGTGATGTGTTTGGTCAATGTACTGTAAGCAATCACCCTATTAAAAGCATATTTATACTCAGATCAGCATAGCTTGGTTACAGCGCTTAATCAAAGTCAAATAGGTGGCATCTATAGTGTGTATGGTACACATACATACACATTCCTCCGAATTATATTTACTCTATACTCTCTACTCTATAATAAACCTCTGGAACTCGAAATGTATCTATCATTTGCAATATTTACAGCAATAAATATTTTAAATATTCAAGGTCGGTATCCTCTATATCACGAAAAGAAAGGGTAGAAAAGAAAGAAGTGTTCTGTTATAGAGTAAATAATATTTTTATATCAAAGTGGCATCCAGACCACACTGGTGTGGCATCCAGTGGCATACGGACCGGTCGCTGGTGCCCCATTACCGCAGCACCAGTATGCACCTATGTTTGACGCTAGAGGTATAAATGGAGTGCACAAAAGTATCTTCATGAAAACCGGAAACTGGTTTAACTTACTGGTATATTTCCAAGCTCCCGGCAGTGCTGGTACCTGATTCATTATCTGAGTTATCTTGGGGCTTATAGACGTTCACTAAACAGCTGATCAGGCGCTGGCAGTTGATCTCCACACGGCTCTTAGATAATATCTAAAGTACCCATCAACTACTCATTAATTCATTTCCAATACATGACTGCTTGTGTCAATGTGATTATGTATATTTAATGCTACTAAATATAACATTATACATTCGAAAGATAGTCAGAATGCTTTCTACTCATTCACGCCAGAACAGCTTAACGGAATTTGATGAAAATTGGCACAGGGATTAGCTGGATTAACACTGGATGAACGCTGGATTAACTATATGTGTTCACCCAGCTCAGATTTTTTTACCAGAATGGTATTTTTTATTATCACAGTTTAATCTTACTAATTATTAAAATTATTTGGTTTAATTACCAGTAAGTAGGCTAGGTAGAGCTCTTGTCTGTAAGTGTGTAGGTATGAAGCTATCCTTAATTAGGTCGCGATATCAACCTACATCTCTTATCTACCTATCTGGCATGTACCTTTACAGTACACATAACAATACAATTTATGACTATATACGTAAATCGATCTATCATTTATTCTTTTATAACCGCCCGAATTGTATGGTCATAATCTATGTAAATGTGTATAGCTTCGTGAGAGTGCCTAGGTCATAGTTACAGTAAATTATGATACTAAGTCTGACATTACCTTGAACTGACTAAATCAATGTACCTAGGTTGTATTTAGTTAGCTAACTAGGGCAATGAATTTCGTTAAACGTGAAAGCCTATATATTTAAGCTAAAGCTAGGTATATTTTTATTTTGGGTGCATTATCTTCAACACGGTTGGTATTGAATCGTTAGTGGTGTATTATTAGTACGAGTATTGGAACTCTATGGCGATGACACGTAGGTATGGATTCCATTAAAATACTTTTTTCCAAACCAAATATTATTTTCAACAAGGGTCTCCAATGGGGTAGGCAGTGTTTTGTATTAGTACCTACATACCCATTAGTCAATATTATGATAGATGACTTATGAACAATATTAAGAATTTATTTTATGTCGGGGTAAAAACGTATTTTAACATTTTTATTCATACCTACATAGAGTAGGAGTAGTAAGTCTAGAGCGCTAGTTCTCTCTAGACGTTCATACCTCTTTAATTTCATTCATCAGTCTCTTCATGCATGATCACCGATTTCAGGTACATTTTTATTCACGTTTTTCATTGTAACTTTCGGGCGCATTACTTGCGATATACATGTTACAGTAACCAAAAGGACAGCCATCTTTTGTGGCAAACTTTAGCATACGTTTTAAATACTCAAATGTTACGAATTGAACAGTTTGTCACCTGTACTATTTTGGTGAGGGTTAAAGGTTTCGTTTCACTTATCGTGTTGGGGTATGTGTTGCTACAGACGTTGAATCTCGCCACAAACTTCTTGTAACTCAGCCCGATTAGGTGGTTGTATGCCTTTACTAAGCTGCAACAACATAATGAAATAATCACTAAAGAAAATGTAGGTACCTACTCTTTTAACTATAGTTTCATGGAAAAATAACCTTTTTATCGTACCTACTTACCTTAAACAAGACTCAATCATTTTTCTAGAGTCTTCCCTATGAAGGCACGTGTTCAATATAGTTGCAATAAGGCCGTAAATCGCCTGCAACATTATAAATCTACTGCTACACAGCTTATCAAAAATATGGTCGTGTTTGCTTTGTAGCAGACCGTTGTCCTTCTTCAACCTCGCTAGCTTCGGGTTCAACTTGTAAAACGACTTCACTACTTTAGTTAAATATTCAATTATTTGGTCTAATACCTGAAATATCAAATTAATCTGTTTAAGAGCCTATAAAATCTCATGACAATATTTAAAAAAAAACCTTTTTAGGACTGAAGGATATATTTAAAAACGATATTAAATTTAAATAACCATCGTCATAAATATAGCTCCCATAGATTTGTTTTACTACTGATTGCGAATACAGTACTCATGCCGACCGATGTGACAAGCGCAGTGCAGTAACATGATGCAGTTAGTCAGTATTGTAAGGTAATTATTATTCCTAGATTTAAATTTAGAATATAAACCTCCTTTTGGTCGGGTAAAAAGTAACTTTTGCCATCAGGTAAACGACGACATCATCTCGTTACAGTATGTCTCCGTTTACTTTAACAAACCTGGACATAACTAACCATAGCTGAGCGTTTCAGATAAAATATACACAATACCTGTATGTTCACTAACTCCATAATATAACTGCGATTGGTTAAAGAAGGGTTGTTCTTCCCCACGGAACCCTTCCATTTGCTATCAGCGTCCAGTATGACTTTAGTGATAGCATAACACACTAACTCCATCTCTCTGCAGTGACTGAAAAGTTCCTCTTCTTCGGACGTTTCCTCGCTAATCCATTTCTTACTTGTCACTTTGGTTGTCATTATTACGAAAAATAAACAAAAATAATATCGACATTCCCTCGTGCTAACTCGCCGGAACCATCGTAGCGACTGAGTCACTGAATCACAGTTGGTGTACGAAATCGATGTAGCTACTATAGAGACATCGGTGCCATCCCTCAGATTTAGCGGCTAAGCTCTTGTTGGACAAGTTGGGAATAGCTATCGTAAATCTTTTTATCGATGGTTCAAACTTGCCTTGGATTTATGACCAGCTAAATGACTAACATAATGTATTTTTTTTACTTAAAAAAATAAGTTTAAAGTTAATAAACTTACGACCGCATAACGATGCGTGACTAATGCGTGGGTAGTGTTAAGAAATAAAACTTAAGTCATGAAGATCAGGAAAGCGCCAAAATTGATGTTGAGTCACATATGCACGTAACACGCCATCCTTTCTTTTGTAGGTATCTACTTTTTAGTTCCAACAAAACCTTAAGAACTGAACACGAAAGAGATATTAATTAAAACAAGAGTGAAGAAAGTTTCTGTGCACATGCACAGAAAGTTGCAATTTATTGCTCAGGATCACGAAAAGCTCAACTGTTCGGCTTTTTAAAGTCGCTGATTCGAATCCCACCCCTAATATTTTTCGTATCCAAAAAATATGTAATATTTTTCAGAAGTGCAGATAAAGAAAGAAGAGTAGGTATGTTGTATGCATTATGGTATTTAGTCTTTACTAACATATAATTAAGTATTACTAATAAAGTGTAAAGAGTCTTGGTCACTTGAATAATATATATTTATTATTATTATTTAAAAAAAGCCGTGGTGACCTAGTGGTTCGAGTAGTTTCCTGCGACTCGCTGATCGCAAGTTCGAATCCTGTCTGTACCAATGAGTTTTTCTTAGCTTAATTACAGTGCTTAGTCACATCACGAGCTTTACGGTGAAGGAAAACATCGAGATACATACTGCATACGTCTGAGAAGCAATTCAGAGGCGTATGTATAGTCGTGATTGAGTAACGGCGATGGACTCCCATCTGTCACGTTAGCACTAAAATATATCTTTGGTGGAAGGCGTGAGGATATTGATTATTATGATTATGGCCGTGCTCGTAATACTCACAGGTGCGCGCGACTCTTTGATATCATAACACGTGTAGATAATCGATAATTACCTCTTTTAGCAGGTAAACGTGTCAAGGACAAGCCGACTGCATGGCCCCGTGACCTCATGTAACCGCCCCAAATGTAATGAGTTTGTGCTATCACCTTACCTTGTAGATTGACTTCAACTTTAGTCTGGACACAAGTATTTGGTAATATTACATCATGTGTCGGTTCTTATTGTAATTTTGTATCAAATACCTTTATAATGGACACTCAATATACTAAATTGTAAGAGAATTTCCTTTTGCATGTTTCTTAAATAACATATTTTTCTTAATTAAATGTGGTATAAGTTAGATAAATAATAAATAAATAAATACCTGGGACAATTCGACACAAATTGAACTAGTCCCAAATTAAGCAAAGCTTGTGTTAAGGTAACGACAACGATATTTTTATTTATATAGATGGATATCTTACTATCTTACTAATATCATAAATGTGAATGTAAGTTTGTTTGTTACGCTTTCACGTAAAAACTACTTAAGAGATCACTATAAAACTTTGTACACATATTCTTGGAGGTATTAGAAGTAACATAGGATACTTTTTATTAAAAAAAAAATTTTTAAAAAGGTAAAAAGGCCGTCCACGCCGACGAAGTCGCGGGCACAGCTAATATATACATAAATACATAGGACATCCAAGACTAAGGCACAAATATTCGTGTTCATCACATAAATATCTGCCCTCAGCTGGATTCGAACCCGCGACCTCAAGTTTCGCAGTCAGGAGCTCTAACCACCACCGGCTCTAGACCAGACCGTCGTCACTACGATACATAGTACATATTAGATAACTTATCAGGACATTAAGAGACTATGACTGACATTCCATTCAGATTGCTTAGAAATTATTTGTCTGAGGTGGTATACCTCCACCTTACAGACGATCGCAGCCAAAGGGGCGTTACTCTTGGGTAGATTAGCTTAGCATTACATGTGTGAGTAAGGTTTCCAGAACTTATAAAGGAGTGGTTGTGCTGGCCAAAAGTATATATATAAGTTACAGTGATTAGTCACACCACGAGCTTTACGGTGAAGGAAAACGTCGAGAGCAAACTGCATACGTTTGAGAAGAAATTCAAAGGCGTATGTAAGTATAGTCCTGTTGGAGTGACGGCGATGGATTCGCCATCTGTCACGCTGGCACCTAAAATCCGGCGGAATGTGGGTGTATGGGTACTTCCTATACTACTCCTTGGGTGAAAGGCGTGCGGATAGATATTGTATATCTTTATTGCAACAACTTTATTGCAGCCAAGCAATCACATTTTGCAAAATAGAGATGATCATCTCATTGAGGCTTCGGGCGGGGATGGCAGACCCCTCTGCCTTCTGGTTCCGAGTAACGAGAACCAAAATTTGAATTGCCCGTTTAATAAGGTTATGTTAGGTAGGTTTCAATAAAATACTTAAAATTCTACGTATTTAATTCCCGATGCAACAACATAAACAAATAAACGCTACTACACTATACAATTATTCAGGTAATTGTTACACGATAGCTTATCGCGACATTCTAAGGAAGAATTATATCACAGTAAATTATATAAGGCCCTGTAGATACAAATTTTAAATTCCAGATCGGCTTGAAAATATATGACATTGCTTTGTAATTAGCAAATTACTTGGTACAAAATATTATAACTTGATGATGATGATGATGAAATATTGGTGTTGTCTGTCATGACACGCCTCTGCGCAAAGATATGTTTTATTAATTTATGAACTGAATTATCATAATGATAACGTAAATTCAGGCGTTCACAATTATCGGTATTGCCATAAATAAAATTTGTGTCATATAATTCCGCACCGAGATTAATAAAAGGCAAGAAAGATGGAAAACATATATATGTACAGTATTTACATCTACAGCCGCTCAATCAACCCATACAGAAAATGTGTGAGAATACTTATCTACTTTACAACCGTTAACATAAATTAAAACCATGACCTTTACAAAGCACATTGCTGTGAATTATGATTGTATACAAACGGTGTCCCTTAATGGGTCACGCCATGCTCTCATTCAATGGATTAGCGTCGTGCGTGCCCGGGGGATTATAAGGTGTTTTTATTGTAACACGAACACAAAATATTCCGTATCTATATTGCCCTGAGGCACGATATAAAACAGTGCATACGCCCTTATTTATTTTTGTAGACATCCCAATGCAAATTGGGTAAAGCACGCCATAGATGTCCGACCCGGGTAATAAACTAACCAAACAACTAATATATTATCATCTTTATCATAAGGGCTCACGGGACTCCAGGAAATTACGAATGTTCATGTACTGGAAAAATTGGGGCTCAACTTGACGTGGGCCCAAGATCGCCTGCAAAGTTTAAGACGGTTCCGCTGTCATAAATGATAATTTGACGAAATAATCGAATGAAATTCCACTACAATTACAATAATACATACACGTTTTTTGCCTACTTTTATACTATTACTATTATTATAATATTATAATATTGTCAATTGATATTATTTGCAAGTGTTATGTTTTGTTGCACCATTTTTTTTTTAATTTTCTGGCTTCTCTATAGACGTATCAAAAGCGATATTCAGGCAAATTTTAAGATAAAATGGAGAAAACCAGATGTATCACACTGTCCTATATCAAATGAGTTTCCATCCGAGACGCAATAAACTCCCTGTTCACGTTTTCCCGAGAGAGTACTAGAAAGTTTATTTTTTATGGGTCAGCTACGCATGAAATTGATCCTTTGGAGTTATACTACAGGCCGCATGCTTGTCATCTTATTAGTAAAAATCTATTAAGCTGCAATTTGTTCACTTTTCACATACAAAGTGGTTATTTCCTTTATGGAAATATTTTCTATGGTGTAAAGCTTTCCTTAGCATGCTTAAAAATCACTAGGTATTGTTAAAGCGAAATAATTGTGACTGATTATAAATATTCTTTTTCATCCTTGTTTTTGTCATCCTATTTGTCTGTATGTGTGTGTGTACAATAAAGAATATTATTATTATTATTATATTCTTATTATTGAAATTTCTAAGGCCGAATCTTAGCTTAGAATGAACAGCTAACTATAACAGTCACAAACTATTAAAATCTACTACACCGATATAAAGTATACACCATAGTTTGATAAATAATACATAAATATAATTGTGAGCATACAAAGCGAGCTACTGACAAATTTACACTACATTATTGCTTCATCGATATTATTATGTTTCAGACAACACTACTACTGGACTATTAAGTACAAATAAAATATCTTTAGCACCAGAATTCTGCGATACATTAAGAATAAAATATAGATACTTCATCTGGTAATTAAGTGTTTTTTATACAAGCATTTACATTAAATGAAAAGGCAATTGAGACATGAAGGTCATTATACCTAATTATAATTTTGGAGAATTTAATAACTGTACCAAAGAGATCTTCTGAAACATACATGTACAGTTATTAAATTCTCCATATTGGCAACAGTTTCATACCGCCAAAGAGTTGCCATCTGTCTCATTGACATTTTGTAGAAGTAAACGAGAGTTTTATCCTTCGGGGACCCTTGACGATATAAAAAATAATTTGCAATTCACTGAGACCAACTTAATATTTTTGTATAAATAAAATACTAGTTAATACTTATATGGAAACTTAAGTGCTACTTGATAACGATTTGATTCCAACAATCTATTAGCTCAAAGTGAGGTTAACCTTAACAACTTAAACATAATGTACGATATAGTCCTTAATTAGCAACGAAACAGTATACATGTAATTAAAATAAAAGTACTGCGGTGAGTTATCGGAGACGTAGCTAGATAGAGGGCAAAACGAAATGGTTGGAAATTACCTGTTTTCTATGATCAATTGATAAAAGCCATGTTGCAACCTATTTTATTAACATACCGAAGGTGGGAGGATTTAAGGCTAGTTGTATACGAAGTCTGCAGGTGTGGGCCCATACGGTAGCTACGCCACAGCAACTCCTGCCTACGCTACACAAGAACCTAATAGCTTAACCGCTAGTATCAAAATTAATAATTCATATTGCTCAAAGAATCTCCGTGCTTACAAGATCTAACGAACACGGCAGCTGGCACATCAGTCCGGCATGTCTATACTAGTAACAGGCACTACTGGTTTCAAAACTTCGCTTTTCTTCTGGTGTTTGTTGGATTTTTTGTTTTCTTTTGTCTTTTTGTGCGTGTCCTCGTCCCTGTAGGGCTCCTGCGCGGGCTCGGGCGGCGGCCCGCTGGGGCGCGGCGCGTTATTGTTGTACGCTATGTTCGCATACTCCTGCAGCAGCGGGAATACTGACAGCAGGAACTGGCAGAAGTCCTTTCGGATCCCAAACCACCCTGAACATAATGCAATCGAACATTTAGTATCATCGTCGCTTTCTGGCAATCGTGGACTCGTGGACACACATCAAACTCAAAAACATATAGTATAAAGCATAAATATACAATGTCAGATGTGAGACGAGGCCGATTAATGTATGTAGATGAAGCGAAAATTACACTTTCTCTAGAGAACTGGCGCTCCACGCGCTCTGCATGTCACGGCGTAAGGAAAGCGCGTGCTCGGCGTGATAATGAAATGTGGCTGTTATTTACACCTTTGCCAACCTCTTCCAAAATCCTTATACACGGAAGTGGTAAAGATACATTTATATAAGTCATACTGGCTTAGTGTCCTGCTACTATTATAAATGCGAAAGTTTGAGAGGATATCTTTCACAAAAAAACTACTGAACGAAATTGGATTAAATTTGACACAGAGATATTACTACATAGAATATCGACTTGTGTGACCTATTGAAATGGATATTCCTTAGAAAAAGGGTCTTACAGTCCCACACAAATACTCACATTTATTGCCTCCCTTAGAGCTAAAGGACATGATGATGAGAGTGGCATAGCTGACGAACAGCGGGCTCACCACCACCGTGTAAGTGAGGTCGAGTCCGTCGTCCAGTCTGTTTGTCAGGAGCACCTGCAATTTGTACAACACCATAGTACCACCGTTCTCGCCCTATTTTTTTACCGACTTCAAAGAGGTGTCTCAATTTTACCGCATATATTTTAATTTTTTTTATGTGTGTTCGCGGATAACTTTGTCGTTTATGATTTTGATGATTCCTATTTTTTATTAATAATACAATATTTAACATACAATGGAACGCACACGATGACCTAGGCATGATCAGTTCAAATAGAGATTTATAGAGGTCATCGCGATATATTAAAAAACTATTGTGTGTTCCGCAAAGCCGCATCACCAATGGTTCTGTCAGCGCAACTAAAGGTCGCCGGTTCAAACCTCGGATCCCACTGAGAACAGTGATCTGACCAGTGGGATCTACCGTGGCATGATTGTTTGCCGGCTTTGTTTGAAACTAATGTTTCGTGATAATGTTAAATTATCACGAAAATCAATTTGCCAGGATGCTGGTAGTGAAATTAATTTGAACGAATCTAACATATAATAATAATAATAATAATAATTTATTTGCCATAGTAGAATGTACATACACAAATTAACACATGACATGTAGGATAAAGCGGTTATTAATGGTACAATTTTTATGTGTATTTCCGCAGATGACTAAACTAAGCTGAGAGCCTGTAATATAGACACCTGCACTCCCCGACAAACAGATTTTTATGTAAACAGATTACAAATACATAATGTTCACAACACCTCCAAAAATCTCACTTGAGATTTAACAATGCTGACGTAAAAGGCCACGATTATTATACACGATAATTAGTCTAACCTTCCAATGACAAAGCTGCGTCATACTGTAGTGGCGCAATCAGACAATCCTTATAATATTATAAATGCCTAACACTGTGAGGATCTTTGTTCCTCTTTCACGCAAGAACTACTGAACGGAATTGGATCAAATTTGACACTGAGATAGATTATGAGCTGGATTAACACAGGATATGTTTTATAGCAGAAAAAAAAACAATGTCATGTACGAATGTCAACCTTTGCTAATTAACCAAACAATGGTTTTCTGGAAGAGAAAGAGGCACCTTCTTAGAGGCGGTTCGTCAAGCACTTCTAGTTGCTAAAATAAGCAAAGCATTCAGGGCAAGGGCATAGACCCTCGCATGCCTTTATACCATGCCAGGTTTTAACATGCCATAACATGCTCAGTTTTCAAGTTGAAGACCCAGTCTCTTTATCATGTAAATCCGTCGATATTACTGGGCCTTTGTGCCTTTATGGTAGAAACGGGTCTGAATTTACTTAAGATATATTTCTTTAAAATAAAAATACACGCGTAGAAACAAGTTAAATTAAATAAAGTAACATTACCAGAAACACCAATATAGGTATGACGGTGAACGTGTAAGCCAAGGCAGAGTTGAAACTGGTCCGCCGCTGTTGTATGTTGACCTCAGGCGTTCGTAACAGAATGCCTGCAAATATTATACTGTAGAGGACACCTGAAAATTATTCCAAACAATTAAAGGCTTTCCTCAATTTCATACAAATTTAAAAATAATATGTACTTAAATAATTATTTCTATTATTAGTTTGGCTGAGATAAGTTCATCAACAAGTTATGTCTTCAATTGTTTTAAATCTGGGTTTCTGATTATATGTGAGAAATAAAAACGTGTGCTACCATAGAATCAAAAATGGCAATGACAAGGGTCGGCAACGCGCGACAGATACCCCTGGTATTGCAAACGTCCATAGGCGGCGGCAACCGCTACTACTATCAGATGGGCCGCATGCTTATTTGCAAACCAAGTGGTATATACATATATTTTTCACCACCCATGTAACACTGATGGCAGCAGGTGGCACTGCCCTTTTAATCAAACCAAGACCACTTAGTATTAATTTATCAGTAAGCATATGTGTTGAGATATAACAAATATGATGGAACAATTAAATAATATAAATAAATGCCTTGTGCCTTTGAATTTGGTATGCTACTTCATGAATATTAATTAATAAATGTTTCCAATCCAATCGCCAATTGCATATAAAAAATGCTCTTATCATATGTCAGTGGGAAGAGAGAGCAAAACTTACCTTACAATGAAAATAATTTATAGAGTAGTAGGAGCATAAACTCACCAACTAAACTGAGGCACATAAGTATCCACAGTGGTACAAACACCACCTCCCATGACCAGTTGATAAAATCATCTAATTTTAATGCCAAGAATATGAACTGAAGTATATTTACTGCACAAAACAATTCCAACTGAAACAGAAATAATCATATTGTATGGTATCAGCATAATTCATGTGTGTTTCATAAACTTGTCAGGTAATTGGGATTGTTTTTATTACCTGTCATTATGGTGCAGGTACCCCATACACATACATATGTACACACAATGACAGTTATGAATACAAGGAATTTAAGATCTTTTCATCATTTTTTATCAGTTAACAGTCTGCCTTTACTCATATATAAAGCAAAATTATTATATAATGAGCTTTGGTTTTAACAGTGCCTTATAAATTGTGTAATGTGGGAACACAATGGTTTCATGGTGTGGTTCAATTTATGTGTAATTGTGCTCTTTTAGGGTGTAATTTTGGTGTGATATTGTAATTGATGAGAACAGTGTAATAAATGCATTAATAAGGGTTTTTAGGGTTTCTAATGGACCTAATCATGGCTATTGTTATTTAATTGCCCTGCAACACCTGGGTGCAACATGTCAGTGCGAGTTATCTATGTTCTTCAGCTTGTAATTGCTTAAATTTTCATAATAAAGAAAATGGAAAAGGAAAAAAAACGCTGGCAAGACTAAGGTTCTGGTATTCGAAAGAGATGAACAAGTGACCGAGTGTGCTATATCGGTAAATGGGCAAATTCTAGAGCAAGTGAATGAATTTGCATATCTTGGAAGCATGTTCACACGAGATGGAAAGTATGAAAAAGATATTGAAAGAAGGATAACTGCCGGAAATAAGGTGAATGGAGCCATGTCGGCGTTGATGGGCAGTAAAAGTCTGAGCAAGAATGCTCGAGTTGCCGTCCACAACGCGATATTGGTACCTACCTTATTGTATGGCAGCGAATCCTGGGTATGTCAGAGGAAGTATGAAAATAGCTTGAATGCAGTCGAGATGCGATCTCTTCGAAAAATGTGCGGCGTAACGATATTAGATCGAATCCGCAATGAAGAGATTCGCAAATCAATTGGCGTGAATGAGGGCGTGATTGTAAAGATGAAGAAAGGCATGTTACGTTGGTTTGGACACATAGAAAGGATGAGTGCAGAAAGATTGACGAAACAGATATACAAAGCAAAAGTGTGTGCAAGAAGAGGCAGAGGAAGGCCACGTTCCAACTACCTGGATCAAATAGATCGGACTCTGAAGGACGGGAACGTTAAGAGTACTCGAAACCGACGAGCATGTATGAAGAGACCGATGAATGTGGACGAAGCGAAAGAGGTATGTAAGTCTAGAGAGAACTGGCGCTCTATACTCTCTGCCTACCCCGTTAGGGACTTGGCGTGATGATATGTATAAGGAATAATAAAGGAAACTTGTAGTAATATCAGATGAAGGTTGAAATTTGCTTAGAACTATTTAATTACCTCATAACTTCTATCATGCTTCACAGACCAAATACAAATGGCAATAGACACTATGCTTATGAAGATAAGAGGTATGAAGACTAGTATCCAAACATGGCGACCGGTGGTCAACTGGTCGCACACAAGGAGTTCAAACATTAGCAATATTAGATGAATGGCCAGACTTATCAACATTGCCTTGTAATGAATGTATGCTTCACCCTCTAACCTGAAATTCAAAATGTTTACATTTAAACTAAAATATAGCTCAGAGAATCAGCATCCAGTGTGGCAATGCTGCTAGTCTTCTTGGCACGTTGCCTCGGGATACCGATTTGGGACAAATATTTTATCTGTAAGTAGTTCGTTTCTGGTCTTAATATAAAATAAAAAAATAAACTAAAATATTGATATGATCTTATTTACCAAGGTTGAGGCTCTCTTGTAGACTATGAGTAATGAGCTTGATAAGCTCTAGACTAATTTTCTATTCATTTGTTATGATGTAGGTCAGATAGATGTTTTTCAGATGAAAACACAAAAGTTCTGGTATTTAGAAGGCAATTTCCACCTACCTGAAATGAGGGTATTGCCACCAAACATAAGTACCGACCGTGGCACCAAATACAACGAGGAATTTCCACACCCATATGGGAGTAAACACAGCCCAATATGACCATGATATTGAATTATCCAATTTTAAAGCTAAAAGAGCAGTGAACACAAGTAAACAGCTGTGCACGACGAATTTACTGCAAACAAACAAAAACGAAATTGAATTATTTGCACAGCTTTCAAAATACATTTCCACACAGTTTTAAGATGGTCTTACCTTGGATTAAAATCCTGGAATAATGTTTGTAAATTCATTTCTATGCACATTCGTGTAATTAAATAATCTTATCATTTCACTTTACAACAAGGTCCAATTTTGATTTCATAGACACATTATTTTCTTTCTGTTCTATCACATTCACTCTTGACATAACAACTTTTTTAGGAAAAGGCTCTCTTGAAAAAGGCTTTTGGCAGCGATAATTATGCCTGGTTGACATTGATCAACTCTATGTGATTTGATATATCCTCACGCCTTCCCACAAGGGTCAAGGGTCCCCGAAGGGGTAGGCAGAGGTGTATAGGTAATACCCACACACCCACTTTCCGCCAGAGGTATATTAGATGTGATTTGATATATATGTGAATTTGATTAAAGCTGTGGTATCCGAGTAGTTCGAGTAGTTGCCAGTAACACAAAGATTGCAAGTTTGAATCCTGACTGTGCTAATGTATTTTTCTGAATTTAAGTTCAGTAATTAGTCACATCAGGAACTTTACGGGGAAGGAAAACATCGAGAGGAAACGTCGAGAGAAATTCAAAGACGTGTGTATAGTCGTGCTTGAGAAACGGCGACGGACTCGGCATCTGTCACGTTCGCACCTAAATTATATCCCTGGCGGAAAATGGGTTCTTCTGCCTACTCCTTCGGGGACCTTGTGAGATGGCGTGATGGTATATTATTAGATGAATAAAGATTAAGGAAGATATATAATATAAATAGATTTGACAGATTATAGTAGCTATCGAGATAATAGATTCTACTATTTAATTGGTAATAATCTGTGGATATGGTATATGTTATGTCTGGATATGACATTATTATTCTATTCTTATTCTAAGAAAAGGACCGTGTTTTGGTGTTTCAGAGTGAAAAACGTTTATATTAATTATACTGTAATTATAAGGATAATAAAAGCTGTGATTTGATATACACACAGCAACTAAATAGTATGGCGTCGCCTTCCCCGAAGTCTCCTGAACAGAGTGAAAAGACCAAGCAATACGACCGGCAACTTCGGCTATGGGGTGATCATGGGCAAGCTGCTCTAGAAAATAGTCATATTTGTCTGATAAACGCCACAGCATTGGGAACGGAAATACTAAAGTCCACAGTGCTTCCTGGTGTAGGAACAATCACTATAGTAGACGAAAATACTGTGGGTGATGAAGATGTCGGCAGCAACTTTTTCTTGGATAGTTCAAGTAAAGGTCAAAATAGAGGTTCAGAAGCCCTGAGACTGTTACTGGAGCTTAATGAAGCTGTTCAAGGTCATTCAGTGCAAGAGCCAACAGATCAAATTCTGAAAGAGAACCCAGACTTCTTTAAAACTTTTAATGTTGTCATTGCTACAGCTCTTAGTGAAAAAACTATTCGAGATTTGGCACAACATTTATGGGACATAAATGTTCCTTTTATTTTGTGTAGATCAGTTGGATTTTTGGGGTCTTTTAGGATTCAAATTAAAGAACATGCTGTTATTGAAACTCATCCTGACAATGAACATACTGACTTGCGCTTAGATGTTCCCTTTAAAGTTCTATCTGAATATCTCAATGAGTATGATATTGATACTGTGGACTTAAAAGACCATGGACATATACCATGGATCATCATACTGTATAAAGCAGTCCAGAAGTGGCAAACCATAAATGATAATAGATGGCCAATGTCTCGAAGCGAAAGAACTGAAATTAAAAGTGTTATTCAGGATTTCATTAGGAAAGATGAAAATGGTATACCAATAAATGAAGAAAATTTTGAAGAGGCTATCAGAGCTGTAAATACTGCTTTGACACCAACATTTTTGCCAGTAAAAATTCAAGAACTGTTGTACAGTAGTTCAGCTACAAATTTAACAAAGGACAGTTCCTCATTCTGGGTCATGTGCTCTGCACTAAGAGGATTTGTTGAAGCTGAAGGGAAAGGGAAGCTCCCAGTTAGTGGTGTTATCCCTGACATGACTGCATCCACTGGATACTATGTCAAACTGCAAAGCATATATAGAACACAAGCTGCTTTGGATGCAGAATTAGTTTATAGGAAAGTTCAACAAATAGTTTACCAATTAAATAAAGACAGCATAAGTGAGGCTGAAGTGAAATTATTTTGTAGACATGCACATGACTTGCATTTGATACGAGGATCAAACCTAGCTATTGAGCACCAGCTAGGTAGCTCTGTAGCATCTTATATAGCAAGGCATCTTGAGGAACCTGATGAGATGATGGTACATTACATTCTCTTGCGAGCAGCTGAAATATTCCACACTGAACACTGCAGAGCCCCTGGAGATTGGGAACCTGAAGCTGACATAGCAAAACTAAAGACTTGTGTCACAAAACTTCTCAGTGACATATCTTGCTCTCCATTCCCAAAGGATGACCACATACATGAGATGTGCAGATATGGAGGAGCTGAGATACATAGTGTCTCAGCTTTTCTAGGTGGTTGTGTTGCTCATGAAGCCATAAAGTTGGTAACCAGGCAATACAAACCAGTAGACAACACATTTATGTATGATGGTGCCTCAACAAATACTGCCACATTTACATTTTGATTTTTTTTATCACAAGCAAGTGTGAGGAAACATCTCTTTTTAAACAGTATATAAGGGAACTAGAAAATATTGTAACAGAAAAATATAGTCATCATGAAGATTAATTGGAAAGGATGAAATTAAATAATACAAATTCACAATGTCTATTATTTATACATTATTGACTATCAAATTCATTCAAGAGTTTCAAGTACAGACAATATATATATATATATGTAAGCTAAATTTATCTACTCTTCCGCTTCATTATTGTGATTCATTTATAAAAAGAAATTTGTGGCAAAATCAACAACACAGGGTGAATTGTTTAAAAACTGACTCAATATAAATTCATCAAAGTTGTGTATTTTAATATTACTTTGCATGTCCATTTATAATTCAGGAGACATTTTTATTAACAATTTTCAACACATAAAATTAGGTAAAATAAAACATATCACAATGACTAAATTGTAATTGAAATAAACTATACATTTGGCTAAATTCTCATGGCATCATCAAGTGATTGCACCACAACTGTTTGAGCTATAAATAGTAATGCCTGAAGCTTGTTACACCCCAGATGTATATAAACACAACAGTGAGAATTTCTTTTTACCTACTTATTTCACCTGAGCCACAACTTCAGTCGCAATGCATCAACACCATTAAGATAATATCGAAACAAGCGTTTGTCTCTTACAAAGCCTAGATTCTCATAAAGCTTCAGTGCTGGTTTGTTTGTGATCTCTGTCTCTAACACCACTTCGGCCGCATTGTCGAATATCATTGCCTGTACAGAAATAAAAAAATTATGCCAAATATAAATAAAAATAAATTATTATGGCCAAGTGGTTACAGTAATTGCCTGCAACACAACAATTACAAGTTTGAATACAAAACTAGTTAAGTAACGGCAATGGATTCACCACCTGTCTCATTGGCAAATAAATCTCAGGTGGGAGAGTAGGTGTGTGGCTACTACTTAAGCACTTCCACCTACCCCTTCAGGGGAATCTGGTTTCCCTTCAAAACGGACTTCCTTCGGGGACTCTTGTGAGGAGTGAGGATATATTATTACTATATTTCGTAATAGTCAAACTCTGTAAAAGTCAATACTGTCTTCCCATCAGTGTACTTGTTACTTGAGAACTATAATTATTAGAATATGATTATTTGGGGCATTTATGTGGTGTGAATTATGTAGTTGCCTATAAAATGCCAGAGTGGCAGTGACAGACTCTCCTGTTGACACATAAAAGTGTTATTCCACCTCTGCTCAAGGAGTGGTATATAAAGATCTATTAGCATTAAAAGATAGATTTTTTGTTGTAATTGTTGTAAAGAAATATGTTAGAAGGAAAGGAGAGGGGAAAAGAGGAAGAGAAAGACCAAGATTAACATACATGGGTTAAATCGAAGAAAAAGGGTCTCTCATGACGTATAGGAAGGTGAGAGGTTGCACTAGACATTTTAAAATGGATGGGACAGCATCAGAGGCCAAAGAGCCCAGCTCTTAAATTTATGATGATGAATTGTTGTTATCAAATAAGTCACACCTCATATTTAAGAAGTATTATAAAAAATAATAGATAAGATTTGTATTGTTTGATACCTGTATGGCTTTCCGAACAAGCCTGGAGCCAATCTTCCTCTTGCGGTACTTCTCGTCTACAGCCAACATAGCTATGTATCCTCGTTTCACCACATTGCGGTGCATATCTAACTTACATACAATGGCACCAATACACTTCCCTTCATGTTTTGCCAAGAAGCAAAGCTTAGGCCAGTTGTGTATAAAATATCTATATGTGTAGATTGAGTAAGGTTCAGACAAATCTTTCTGTATAAGTCTCATGATTTCAGGCATTTGTAATTCAGATTCATAAGAAATTATATCAATATCATCCTGAGGGTCATCCTGTATACTGTAATTGTTTTCCAGAGTTTGTAATGCAACATCTACAATACTTCGTACCACACCCTCAGCAGTTGCTTGTTTTTTTGCCCTGCTACAACCTGGATTCGTACACTGTACACAATTTACATATCGTGCGGCCTCATTGACTTCCACTTTAGTTTCGGACTCATTCGCCTCGCCCGTACTTCCATTCGAATGATCGCTAGTACCATTTGTTAGGTTACTATTTATGTTATTAATGTGAAGAGTATTAGCTAACGACTCGCTTAACTTCTCCTGGTCAGTTATACTTATATCGTCCGTCGTTTCAGAAGGATCTTTGGCCTTTTTGCTTTTATTTTGGGTATCTACTGGACTGCTCTTTATATTCTGGACTTTTTCGTCGGTTAATTGATTCATATTGGCGATATTCTAACTATATTATTTACACATTCAAATAATTATAAGCTCATTTAAATTACACAAAAGCTTTTACGAAGATACACACATTCTTTCCTTGTCAAAACTGTAGAAGAGTATCACCGACATCTTGGTAAGAAAAATAATAGTTGCCTTCACATTACCTGAACATACATATGTACGTTTAAGTATTAAAATAGATGATTTATATGAAAATAATTCGATACCCCAATAATAAAAACGAAAATATTTCAATAATTCATAGGAATTCCCGACTAATTTGATGCCTTGGCCTTTTCAACTCAATCACATTGCAAAAAATATATATTTTCACTCCGTCCGCAAAAACTTTAAAACGGAGCATGACATTCTAGCAAATCCAATTTTCCAATTAGATTTCTCGCAACGAAGAACAAGATATCGTAATAGTTAATGTTATAAATATCGTTGCTTAATTCCTGGAACTCACTGTTATTTCTTTTTTCAAATTAATTTATTGCATGGTTAATAGTCTTTCAAACGCACACATTTCGAAAGCATAATTTTATGCACAATTCATAGAGTCACAGATTCGAATATATTTAGATTTTAATCTAAAATTAAAATAATTATGAATTTCTAGGAACTCCTAGGAATCTGCCTTGCGATGACATCCTAGAGTAATCTGATTCTGTCGCTCAATATTTTAGCATGGTAAATTATATTAAGGCCACTAGAGGCAAACAAAATTACTTTTAGATAAAACTAGTCCTACGTTGGGGGTAATGTATACAGAATGAATGCATCTATATAACATACATACATTAATTATATTACATACAGAATGTAATATTATTAATATTTCTATTTGATACATCTATAGCTCTGCCTATCCTATTAAAATGTCACCGTGATGGCAGTGATGCTATTTAAGCAACTATATAGAACACGTTGTTTGTATAATGTGCACTTGATAATTACAAAAATAATTATGTAGATAGATTCGATTCCCGCCAAAAACCTCAAAAACTCATTTTTCATTATAGCAATCTTATTACTCAGTCTGAATATTTATTTTTGTATTGACGTACAAATACCTACTTAATATAACCTCATTCCAAGTAAATATAGCTAGTAATGCCGGCTTATGTAAATATACGTAAATATATGCACACCTGAATCTCATGGTAAGTGGGGAAATATTTTTTTTAATAGTGCAATACTGGGGTATTGGATGAAACAATCTCCAACTTGTTTGATTTTCATAAGTTGTCTTCATTTCATTATAATGAAAATTAATACGAGGAATGTTAATATAATTAATATATTAAAAACGAACAGTATCGATGTAGCTCCAACTTGCCGCTTAAATATACATTGCGCTTTAAAATAAAATCTGCAGTTTGATTCTGCCAACAACGGGAGGAACTCGCTCTATGCCTCTATATAATTTCTATCAAGTATGTATATCAATATCTTGGTATTTCTAAAGGCAATCTTTAGTAGTTTTAACCATTCGGCAACCTGGGGCCGGGGTTCAACGTGAAAGGAATAATATAATAATTCTGTATATGTAACCAATATACAAATACTGGAAAAGGTGCATACCAAAATCGCAGCGTTTCGAGTGCTGCGAAGTGCGAGTTGTGCACCACAGCCATCAAATGCAGAGCACACAGAGGTGACCACAAAGATATAATTTTGCTGAATTGTTACTTCATGCATTTTTATACGAATACTTGTAAGGAAGAAAGTTATGTATGTAACACATATTCATTTAAATCTGTAATTCTGTAAGATAGCATTTTGTTTTTTTTTCTTCTTAAGCTCTGTTATAAAATGTTCCTTATCCTCCAGAACCTACGCGCTCAAGCATGTATAGTGGTGATGTTGGTGACTGTGTAGGAGCTTGGGGGCTTTGATAGGGGGCTCCGAAATGGTTGACGTCATAAAAATAATCGACATGGTGAGCAAGCTGAAAGCGCGCGCGTGCCTGCCGCAGCAAGTACAGTACTGTACAGTAGTGTTGTGTGTGGCTACCCCATGAATGTGTGAGTGGAGTACGACGACACTCGATCGACTCGAGTAGTCGAGCGAGTTCAGTACCCGGTTGACAGCCGGTGAGGCGGCGGCGTGACGTTGTGTGAATTAAAAGCTAGTATTACGCGCACGCCGCCTCTGCGCGATTTTCTATTGTAAATATAATATTTTGTACGCGAAAACTAACCTTGCTAATTAGAAGAGCTGAGTGCTACTAGTGTGTGTAGAGCTATATTCATTTATTATTGGACTGTAGGTATCAATCAGTTGATATTATGCTATGCGCGAGACCTATAGCCAGGTTTTAATCAAAGGAAAACAATTAACAATTTATAAAGTGTAACTGAATGATAATATTTATATACTGATAACGGCAAAGGGATAAATTGCGTTATAATTACGCACTGCTCGATCACAGATCAGACTTCGATGATAGTGCATGGATGAGACACTCATATGGATGATAGCTGATAAGTTTTCATCTGATTACTATGTTACATTCGTTAACGTGTGTGGAGGATACAATTGAAATTTGTTAATAATTAAATCAATAATGGCGGAGCGTGATCGTCCTGCAAAAACCCCTATCAGGGTGGGCTTCTACGATATTGAAAGGACCATTGGCAAGGGAAATTTTGCCGTCGTCAAGTTAGCACGACATCGAATAACAAAGACTGAGGTAAGCGAAAATGACATCAACCTTTAGCTTACGTATGCACTTCATTTCTATCAATAACTGTCATCCTATTGTTTTAAACCATGATTCTATCTAAAAGAGAAGAAATGAGGAGTAAATATAAATAGCCACAATAAGACCATTTATTACTTGTGTAGCACTAAGTGCGTGCTTAATTAATTATTACTTTGACATAATGAGTACTTCATTATGTTAAAGTAATAATTTTTTTTACAGTCATGTTTTTTACAGATTTTACAGTCACATACATGTATTTTACTGTAATAATTTCTAGTCTAGTCTTTGTAGTTACCTTCTACTAAAGCGAGCAAAGTGGAGATAATTCACCAGTTTACCAACGAAATGATAAAAAAGGCAAATAGACTTTGGAATGTTCGCGTCACTGTAACGATGATAACACCATCCGATTGCATGCCTACGCTGGATAATACCAACGTAAGAACTCTCATATTTGGTACATACATATACCTACATCAATAACTACGCTCAGAATTATATCTACCTTATAAATTTTACTACTAATATAGGTTAAAGGTACAACTTATAGACTGCCTACACGTACATATGTAAGCTCAAGTATTTAATTTTCTTCCATTATGTCCATCCATACATCCACTGCTACCTACAGACACAAAAAGACAGATAATAATAATTATAATGTACGTACGAAAAGTATAAACTTAATTATGTACCTAATCACAAGGGAGATACAAATTCTAGTAAAAAAGCCACTGGGTGGCGTTTGTTTCCTATCAGGAAACAATATTTATCGGTAAAATTAACATAAAGTATATATATACTCACGCCTTCCCACAAGGGTCCCCGAAGGGGTAGGCAGAGGTGTATAGGTAATATCCACACACCCACTTTCCGCCAGAGGTATATTAGGTGCCAACGTGACAGATGGCGAGTCCATCGCCGTTACTCAAGCACGACTATACATACGCCTTTTGAATTTCTTCTCAGACGTATGCAGGTTCCTCTCGATGTTTTCCTTCACCGTAAAGCTCGTGGTGTGACTAATCACTGTACTTAAGTTTAGAAAAACTCATTGGTACAGTCGGGATTCGAACTTGCGACCTTTGCGTCGCAGGCAACTGCTCGAACCACTCGGCCACCACGGCTCTTGGTGATGTAAAAACGCCAATCTAATGGACAACATAGAGATAAATCTCATCCGGATCCCATATTCTACATACCTACACTGCTTGAACGTTTGCGTTCTTCCGGATCCCATATTCTACATACCTACACTGCTTGAACGTTTGCGTCATTGAATTTTGACCTTAAATCAGTCATGATTGTTTTTATTCCATTCCAAAACGTCTGTAACTTAACGTATGTCTATGGTGTGTAGGGGCATAATTATTTTTGCTTCTATAATCCCACGCTTGGACAAGTACTCGAGTGCTAATTCTTAGGTAAAACAGACGTTTGCCATGAAATTGATGCACCTAATAACTAATAGAAAGCAACAGTTATTCTTCCTCTTTAATAATGCTCTAGGTACCCACACTAATATGTAACCATTTTATTGTGGTCAAGTGAGAATAATACAATTTTTACTTTAATGGACAACTGCCGATTAATAACTTCTTTCCTCAAACAATGCAATTATAATAATGTTTACATCTCTGTGTTGTACCTACGATCCAAACCAAGCGTTTATATTTATAATTTGCTGTAGGTGTAATGGAATAAGACCACATGCGTACTGCATGGAAACCTATAACACTGAATATGTCTATAATTAAATTAGACAAGTACGGTTGAATTAGCACTTGCTACGTTAGTACGTTATGCGTAGGCTTGGGTCGGTAGGTAAGTACATTACAATTGAAACGAGGATGTTGGGTACTCCTGAGTCTTATTTCTTCTTACGTCTTCTTACCTTAAAAGAGTGCCTATTAATTACATAATAAGGAGTCAAGCAAATATGACAAGAATATAAAATGTATAAGAGTTATTTGTCGATGTATTTGTGTATATAGCTACATAAAGTATGCTCAATGTTTATTTAAATTTAGTAGCTTAATAAAAAAAATCTATTTACAAACTTATTTACGCAGATCAAGGTATATCAATATTAAGAGAGGTAGGGCATAACGGGTTTCCCGTTCGAATTCGGAGCTGCCCGATTGGGGCAGGACCTCCACCTTATAGAAGTCCGTAGCCAAATAACATAACACAATTTTTTGTGTTGTGTTCCTACGCGGTGAATAAGGTTTCCAGTAATGAGCTCCATGGGGAGGGAGGAGGATTGTTACATTGTGTTGGAAGCAGAGGGATTAAACCCATTATGCTGCCAACCCACTATAACTCTCCGAACACAGAGTGGCAACACGCAAGTGATACTTCGGTATCGTGAGCGTAAATAGGCTGCGGTCTCAGAATACAGAAAGAACTTCTTCTTTCTGTATTCTGAGGCTGCGGTAACCGTTTCCCATCAGATGGGCCGTATGCTTGTATGCCACTCTTGTTGTATAAAAAAAAATGTTCACTTACTCGTAACCATTCGATGAATCAAGTATTGGTAATATGCCTGTCACAAGTTCATCCGAGACCTGTATCGTCGGAATGGGTTTTCAGCCATCATCAGCCAGCAGCCAGCCAATTTGCTCATCTTTCTGCTTCTTACCGATGTACCGCCTTTTCATCTTAATATAAATGTTATCTTTACTGGCATTCTCTATAACTATTCCCCACAGATCTTGAAATCCCCATAGATAATGAGATGAGAGATGGCCAAACGACGAAAAACTAGAGCAAGGGTATGGATCGTTTATGTTCGGATGGATTGGAACTTGAATGCAACAAGAAATAGGGACGGGTCATGAAATACGACAGTTACTGATAGTTGGAGGTAAAATATTAATTAACCTTCGCAAATGAACGTCAGATCACAAAAAAATAGTCATGACCAAGCGGAAAAGATGTTCGATGCTGTCAGTCTCCTCTTGTATGGTTTTGGACCATTCCTTCTCTCAACACAGTTTTTTGTTTTCTTCGAAATTATCAGACTAAAACAAAGTGAGATAATGACCCCACAATACATATAATCCTTTATCGTGGGTATGTAGTTATTGCAAGCTTGATGATGATAGGTCGCATCCATAATAGAGTAATTGATGCAAATATTTAAGCCGAAAGATGTTGATTTTACGATTTTAAAACCTTCAATCAGGAAACTATAAGTTCTGGTAAGTTTGTTTTGATTGTGAATGCCGTAATATTCACGCAAACGACCATAACACTTCACCGACTCGACTTGTGTCACATTATGTCACCAGATGCGTGAATAATTAATGAAAATTTATTCATCTCATATCATTTAAAACAAAAACGTCGTTTGAGGTCTTTAATCGTCTTAATTCCTAAATAAGAGAGAACTGGCGCTCTATACTCTCTGCCTACCCCATTAGGGACTTGGCGTGATGATATGTAGGTATGTATGTATGTAATTCCTAAATTATACTTCAGCAAAACTTCGTTTTAAAAAGAACTGCTGTATATAATTTTGTAAACCCTGATCGTATATTGCACGAATTTCATCTAGAATGTAGTTTAATGCAGATAAACCTATTTATGTAGATGGTTCATTCGAGTATGTACCACATTCTCTATGGTACCATGTTAGGTGAATACAGCTGAATATCCTGTGGCTGATTAATTAAACATATGAAGACTTTCACTTGGTCTGATTTCATCATATTGTGATCTTTTACTTAAGAGTATAAATACAGCCCCGTAAGCCTAAGTAGCATAACGATTTATTATTCTATGCACTAGTATATTCTAATATTGAAGTCTTATCTTCAAAGTTAGTCAACAACTCAACGAAGGCTTTAGGTTTATACTATGCTTTAGGCGTTGAAAGTCTATTGTATGGTAAATAATGTACACATAATGGTTATAAGAAAGTTTGCCGGTAGGTTAATTGTTTCCAGACATCCATTGTTTCGTGTAACCTACCACACTTACGCAAACGGCACGCTGATTGATTGATTGAACGCGGTACAAGCACAACACTAAGTCTTAAGGAAAAACTAATTTTGATGAATTGCGTCATATTATGTTTGTATTTTTGTACGGTGCACGTGCAGCTGAGTGGAGCTGGCATGTGCACTGTGATGAAATTCAAAAGTGCGAGAATAAACTAGTCAAAGTCCCGCACTGGGAAGCAACACGTAGAAAATGCCGCCGTAAAGGTCGTTTAACTATTTGTATGCCAACCTCCTATGAAATGTGATCCTTGTCGTACCCAGGTATTTGCTTAAATATGTTAATACGGTATAAAACTTGGATTAGAATACATTTACTAGTGACAAAAAATTACTTAAGTAATTCGTATCTTTTCAAATTTATTGATTTCAATAAAGAACCTTCATACCTCCTTAATAGTTATTCCATTAACTTATAGGCGCCGTATTAAGTAATTAATTTAAACGTTCGTTTGTAATTTTAATATACTTGGATCTACTAAGTACCTCTTCCCATTTGGAAGTTTTTAAGAAATAACAGTTCAACGTCTTAATTGATTCGTCACAAAATTACGTAACTAAAACACACGTGTACCAGTATATGTATAGCCGACTTCCTATATGTTACGTAATATCTCAGTTAAATGGTGGACTGATGAATGTGGACGAAGCGAAAGAGGTACTTATGTACCTAGACCTACGTCTAGAGAGAACTGGCGCTCTATTCTCTCAACCTAGTTAGGGACTCGGCGTGATATGTTGTATATATGTAAATGGTGAACTGATTATGATGATTACTTTTGATTTAATAGGTTAGTCCTATCATTATTTCCTAGAAAAAACCAGAGAAGTCCTGAAATAATTGTATGCACACTTAAAGCTCTTCAAAGCTTACTTAACGTACGCGTGTCCTTTGGTCGTCTGTCCGTCATGTTTGTTAATTATTTTTAGAATTAGGAAGGTATACCGGCTATAGACGTACTGCTTACAGTGGTTTAATGTACCTCGAGTGTACGACACCGAACTGGGTCATTGGCCGAATACTGTGGCATCGCATCGTCGTCGTCAATGACTCGTTTGCTGCGTTTGTACGGACTACTTTCTAACTAGACATTGTATTGAATTTTGTTTCTGTTCTTGTTATTCTAAGGTAAAGTAACGAGATGTAAGATTAGAAAAAAAATAGCTGACATTACGTTCGAGACGCATAGCAGATTGCAGATGGTCTGATGCGAGGACGCCACATTGAATGAATGCACCAAAACAACATAGCGTATGCCCTCGGCCTTTACGGTTATGTTATTGTCGCGCAACTAGGCGGAAGGTGGTTGAAAGTGTGCAATAATTTGGTTTTTTCAGTTGAGCATGGTTGGTTCAGAGTAACTTACATCATAATGTAATTTATAATATATTCTTTAATGTAACATTTATTCAAGATTTTTTTTTTCTGATGTAATTGAACTAATATTGCACACATGTTAAAGGGGTTTTTAGTCCTTGTTTCATGTTTGTCATATAAAAAAAACGTTTTTTTTTCGACCATTTTTTCAACGTTATAATTTTTTTTAAAGTCTTACTGCTATGTAGGATTATGTTTTGGTTTATCCGTTATATTTATTTATATAATAAAACAAATAACTAAAATACTTTGTTAGGGTTAAGATGGATAACTTTGTCGAAACATTTCATATCGAAGAACGTACCTATCAATCAGTGAATCAGCATAGTTGGGATGAGGTCGAGTCGATCAGCGGGCGGCTGCGGTGTCCAGAAATACCGCGGCATCGACCTTGCCTGTGGATGCACGCATCGTGTTTTTATTATTTTACATCTTTTCTCGCAAGTCGTTAGCCAAGGTGACGGCCAGTGTTACAGCCCAACACGAATCTTCCTTGCCGCGATCATATTTGTTCCCTAGTTATCATTGCTGCCGTCATCACGTGTCATTGTTTTACTTGTAAAAAAGACCGAATAAAATTTATTTATTTATTTACAAAAGATACAAATTAATTTGGTATTTACCAATCTTATAGTGAAAGCGCCCAAATGAGTATCTCGGCTTAAATTAAAGACTTGATTGAATTCTACGGAACCCGTACGGCATATATCAAAGAGAGCATGTATTTTACAATATAATTTACAGAATGCGATTGCTGTTGTTTCTAATCCATAACCACGTCATTAAGCAACTTGAGTCACGTTGCGCTTCGCAAAATAAAAAAAGCTGATGATCAGTGTGAGGAAGCGTGATCGGCACATGTAAGTCTGGCGAATAATTTGCCAGGAAATCGTACCGTATGGCACGCGCTCCGTTTACACTGGGCCCCGCTTGAAAAATGTCTGCTTGACGCAAATGCGTTATCTATTTTGGCGCTCTGCGTCAGTGGTTGCTTGTTATCTGCGTTTTGCTGTCTGGCGGTCACCCTCAACACATCTTCTACGCTTCAGTCGTGACTTTCACTCAGATGTCACATATTTACTTTCTCTGTAACGAATGGAATACGAATAAAATACGAATGTAACTTGTGTTTAACGGTATAAATCAATTCAGATGTTCTATTTAAACATTTCGCTTTTAAGATATGAAGTGCAGTAACTTTAGATTGTCAAAATCAAATGCTAGTCAATTCGTCATGTGTCAAGTAAGCTTTATCAAAAAGCTTCCGACACATTGAAAGGGTAATTAACTATTTTTATGTTTGCACACCATAATATTGTCCTACCTCGTTAGGGACTCGGCGTGATGATGATGAATATTGTCATTATGTGAATGCCTAACTATTGTCTTATACGCAATTTCATTGTCACTGTTTGTATTTGATTACACCAGTCTTTGATCACACATAAAATTTTTACAATCCTTATATGCACTGTTGTTCTATTCTTAGGCTTTTTTTAAGTGCACAAGCAAAATTTCAACACATAATTCTACGTGATATTGTTGAGCCGAGACACGCTTATTTGTTTGCTCTCGTTATATACCTATGTGTAAGTATATCTTTTTAGTTATCTGTTGTCTTGACGTCAAGTGTTCAGTTTGTTTCAAACGTGACGGATTAAGCTGCACGTTTTGACTCTTAGGTTTTTGGTTTATTGGGTTTCACACTTAGAATATTTCCAAACGGTACTTGTATTTTTGCATGTACTTATTTTTTTATCTATACCTAAACAACCATAAGCAAGCCTAAAATATTGAATGGAAACCGTAACATAACATATAACTCAAGAAAATGTTACTACCTACTGTTAAGACCCTTCAAGCACAAAAATATAGCGGGCTTGCACACAATGCATGATGCAGCAAAAAGGAATTTTAATCCTGCCGTCGATTTCCCAGCTTTTTAACTTTGGTACGCTGTCTGGTAGTCGCCGTGAAAGGGTGCTGCAAGGGGGCACTAGAATGGAGGGCACTACTACACTCTCCTTTCTGGCTTTATACATTTACAATACCTCCCTACTCCCTACTACCCGCACTACGTGTGGGTGAGAAATCTTTTTGTATATTCCAGGTCAGTGTATTTTTACAGTTTAATGAGAGACCGAAAATCGGACGTTGAATAGCAACTACAATCAATTCCGTTATTCATTTGACGGAAGATAATTTGACATATTTGTGAAACAAATTCAAGATGTCTGAATATGAAGCTGTTGCTCGGATTTACAAATTGTTTTTCTCTGATCAAATTATCTTCTTTGTATAGATGAATAGATATGAATATAATAGTAGTTTAATATACTTCAAATATATTCTCAATATTCCAATTTGATTCAACTTCGCTACCGATAAACTAATTTAATACATGTAATATAATAAACATAATTTAATTGCAATAAAAATAGATAAAGAAGCTTTATAAAGTCGTAAATATACGTCGTTAATATATCCATAACAAGGAGGTATTTAGTCTGACATTACCTTTAACATGACCCACTTTAGAATTCTAAAAGGATATTTTACCGCTGCCAGGGCCTGTAAATTCCGTCTCGATTCAGGCAAGGGATTACGAGGGAGTAAAGCAAATGTATATCTGACCTCCTCTTACTTATGCCATCTCGCTTTGCCGCCTATATTGATCGTCGTCTAGACTTGTTGATCGTAGCTGGTAGCTGGAGTCGCTGGAGGGCTTCACGTCCCTGTTTCGGTCGCCGTTCGCACGTACCCCGACGAACTAGAGAAAACGAAATCAATGCGTCATGAAGAATGTCGAATTTCAGACCGCTAGGACATCCCATCCACATTAACATACATGGGTCAGATCAAAGAAAAAGTGTCTGGACAGAAGCAAATGGAAGGGACTTCATCAGAGACGCCGACAAGAGCCCAGCTCTTAAATTTGTGATGATGAGGACATCCCAATAGATAATACTTTAACATATAATAATAAATATATCCTCGAGCCTTCGCACCATTTTCCCCGAAGGGAGAGGTGTATAAGTAGTACCCACAAACCCACTTTCCGCCAGAGATGTATTTTAGATGCCAGCTTGACAGATAACGAGTCCATCGCCGTTAATGAAGCACGAATACGTGTATGAATTGCTTCACATACGTATGCAGGTTTCCCCTAGATGTGTTCCTTCACCGTTAAGCTCGTGGTGTGACTAATCACTGTACTTAAGTTCAGAAAACTCATTGGAACAGTCGGATTCGAACTTGCGATCTTTGTGTCGCATTAATATTTTATGAAATGTATCTATGTGTGTCTTTCGTTCTGTAATTATTTCCACAATTAAGTATTCACCGGGGAAATTTGTAAATTATTATATCGTTCTACGGTAGGGAAATGTAGTTTCTTTTTAACTTTAGACGTATTTCACAAACAATTCCCACCACGATTATGAATTTATTTATTTTCCAACTCCCAATCATTGAAAAGTAGTTAAAGATCCAAATCCAAAGAAGTTATAAAAAAATAAGAAGCCAAAATAATGTACGGTTCTTAGACTAATTGACGTCAAAGGATTACCATTAAGCTGTCGACTTACTAATATAAAGGTGTGAGTAAGTACATATATATCTATACAATTTTCCAGTAATATAAATAGCAAACAGATAAGTTATTGTATAAGTACAATAGCAATGTTGTATTTTGCTATTGTTTTGGTTATCTTTTGTTTTATTACTTATAGATTAAAATCGTTTGACGTGTGAAGCGACGTTGATTCACTGGTGACACTTCACACCGGCTGTAGAGACGTCAACTTGGATTGCTTTCCCGATAACTGATAATGTTACTCTTCATTGTTTCAAGGATAGATAGGTACTATTCGCTATCTTGTTGCCATTCGATCCACAGCTCAATCACACTTTGTATTTACTTAGGGCTCTTGCAAAGTTGTACCATCAGTAACTGCAACTTGGCATCTTACATTCATCATCAGCATCTTTTCATGCGACTTATTCTACTGCTGGGTATAAGACGTCTCTTTCTCCTGAGTGGTCTCACAAACATTAAAACGACATTATTAAATATCAGTGAGGGAAGGACGTATCTAAGTCTAGAGAGAATTGGTGCTCTATACTCTCTGCCTATGTATGTAAATATCAGTGCTTTATTGCGTACCTTTTGAGATAGTCCCAGTATCTAGAATTTGTGCAAATAGGACCACTCCCCATCATGGGTGTGATGATCTATCAAAAAATGTCAAATAAACCATAGAGTCCGCGAGTAGAAAGAACCTCTAAAACCACCGATGGGTATAAATCCCTCTCCCTTTCACATCAACCGCAGAGATCGTGTGCGAGATCCATCCAAGACTCCTCCCGCAATATTTTCTAGACCATCAACATGAGCTGACTGTATTCCTAGCCGACATTTAGTTACTACGCGGTTAATACGACCTTGAATTGGTGAACATCATTTTGAATGTATGCTACTCGTGGCATTATGTGACAAAGACGATACAACTTCACTAACAGCTTAGTATGATTTCTAAGTCACGCTTTGTCACTGAGCTCCTCTTATGATGCTGGTGATAATTGTTTACTTCTGGGCGTTGTTTGAAGTTATCTTCGTTATCAATTAGCACATTTTGATACAATAGCCGCTGCTATGGCAATTTTGTTGATGACGTCATAAATGTAGGTCGACATTAGTAATCAGTAAACCTGTGAACTTAAGATGGGACGGAACTACGCTTTACGATTCAAATCAGATTCGTATGATAATTTAATGTATATTTTGTATGTAGTACCTAGTTACGTAAAATACATTTTAATGGCGCGTGTGGGGCACAAACAACCCAATACGGTAAACAAATTAATTTCCTAAAGTTAACTAACTTGATTTCATTTGGTTCCATACACAAATAATTGGTTACATAACATGGGGTCGAGAAAATGTTAAGGTTGGTCTTGATAACCACGTCGCGTGTGTCTAATTCGTTATTACCAAAAATAATTGTTTTATCAGTGGGAAAATACTATGACGTCAAAAAGTTAATTAGATTATTATCGAGGCTTGAGATGTATGGCGATATTGTATTGAATGTGAAGTATTATCAGATTCATTTTCCTATCAAATTACCACCTTCCTGCACCAAAGCATACTATCAGATATAAGTTGTCATAAAATAAAAACGAAAACGAAAAATTACATTTTAAAACTTTATTTAAATTTAGAATATAATTTAATATGGAATAACTGAAAGAGGACGTGGTATAATTTTTATTTAACGAAGGACGTAATAGCACACATTTAAATGAACAATGTCTTCTGCTTACGAATGTGTGTGCAAGAACATGCTATTTCCGACGTAATTGACAATTTTATTTGCGGAATCCTATTCCGTATTTATATTTGCAAAAAGGAAGTAAATCCATCAAACATTCAAATCGAATCAGCTGTTCATAAGATTAGCCTAACTTTACATTTGTTAATTATTTTGATGACCCTTACTAGTACAATTTACCGGATAGTTGTGTAAAAAAGATAACGAGACGATACAGAGAGGTCTAATTGTAATCTTATGACGTAAGGATTCGTGCGTAATGCTGCTATCGGAACAATGGGGTCAATGTCGGAGCAACTGACCGGCATCCAATAATTATTGCTGTAATTACACTTGGAACGGCCTCTTCCTAACATCTGCTTTGGAAATATTTCCATAAATCTTTCCCAATTTAATTACCGTTCGTTTCGTTGAAAATCGTTGGCTGCTGTACAACGCTGGTTGTTACCTGCTTCCTTTGATAGAAACACTGTACTTATTCTCTTCTGTTTTGTTGCGACTTAGGTTTTTCCTTTTGCCTATGTCATGGTTTAAGGAAAAACCAGCATCAATTTGGTCATTAATTGACCGTATTTAAAATTGTACGTGCATTGATAACAACAAAATTAGTAGAGTTCCTATTTGTATGAATTTTTGTTCTTCCAGTCTGTCTGTGTCACCATAATTTTACTCTAAAATTATTGGGCTCAACCCATAGATTGATAAAAAGTGAGTTGAGAGTGAGTCGCAGTCTTAGGCAGGCTCTGAAACGGCTGCTCTATTGTAATTTTCAACTTGGTGTAAAGACGGACGTACGGACAAATCACGTCAATTGGTTCAATCGTTTAGGAACGACGCTCAGTTTGACGTCATTGCCCCTTTGTCCGTCTGAAAACACCGAATCGCTAACGGCATAGTTCCGTTAATATAATGACTAGAAAAAGTACTGAACACTTGCTTGTACTTACTGTACAAAATACCGTGTAGGTTTATAAAATACATATCGCTATTATGTTGTTATGATGATGTTAGGACTTCAAGTAGAATGGAGTTTAGTATGGTTCAAAACTTATAAGTATAAGTAGGGTTTTAGACAAGTTACCTTTTTATCCAAAGTAAACCAAAATCACTCTTCTCGCATACTGTAAGTTTTCTATGAAGTTGGTTTTTTTTCCAGGTAATTTACCCATAGTTAGTTTTTATTAATGTAAGTTTTGTTATAAATGGTTTCTGTTTGTTACAGGTAGCAATTAAGATTATAGATAAATCGCAATTAGATGCAAGTAACCTTCAGAAAGTCTACAGAGAAGTGGACATCATGAAGAGGCTGGATCATCCTCATATTATTAAGCTTTATCAGGTAAGCACATGAATTGGTATTAATATAATGAAAGTTCGCGTATAGGGCACACATTATGCTACGACAACGCCTGTGTCGTGACGTCAAATGTGAATGTTTCGACCCTGCATGGGTTGGACGCGCCTACACTTTTGATGGGGCAACAAACTTACTACGCTGTGGGAGCAACATAGGTCAGCGGCGTTCGGTAAAAGAGAAACCACCCGTTACTTGTCAGCGGAACGAATTGGTATGAATTAGCAGTGACTTACCTGCCTACGGATTTAATGGAGCGTACACTGGATCATTACATTGCTACATGACTCGCTCCGAATAATACGACAATAATGACTTTGAAACTTGAAATGAGATAGTGTGCGCCGTTAGCCGCTGGCGTGACAGTGCCAATGCCATGGACACTGACGTTAGCGGAATCGCCAAGTGTGCTATAGTTTTAGATTGAGAGAACGGTCCTAAGGCGCCGACTGTTCAGCACCATTTATAGTAAGAAATGCAGTTTCCATTGCTAACGTGGATATGTGACGGCTTGGTAATATTTGACACGACGTGCAGTCAGAATGGGACATATTTTTTTAAGTTATACGTATTATCAATGAGGTTTATAGTTTTTACATCATTGCATATTATGCATAGTTTCTCTGAGAAGTCAACTCAAATACGAGAGCAGAGCTTGGTACTAGACGTCATTATATTACCTAATGAATCAAGTTTTTACGGCCTAAGCAATTTACGTCAAACATTATAATTTTATAGTGAAATTTAGCGTCATTATTAGAAGTATTTATTTTACCTTATAGACACTCGTATAAGTTTTACCTGTAACTTGTATATTTTGTTATATGTAACTTCAAAGTATTAGCCGTATTTACTGAATATGTATGTGTAGGCAATATAATTATTAACCCACACGCATACCCACATGTATTTTATATACTTAGTGAGCATTTTATTCCAAGCGTCTGTAACGTCACGTATAGAGCCGTACATTTGCCTATTTAATTAAAGTAGCGGAGACGCCATTGTATTGCGGAAAATTTGACTTTGTCGGCGCATGACGACACACGAGTCCTAACCTCGCGTCGTGCCAAACATAGTGGGACTAATCGATTAGACGTGCATCGCCCTCGGCCACATTGTTGACTTGACATTAGTTCTGAAGAACGTACAAAATCATGCCGATTGGACGTGACTTTCCTCTTAACTTTTATTAATTGTGAAATCTTAACTGATACTTAAAGTTGACCTTTAGCAGCAGTTATTTTATCAATTGACTAGGATACCTATTTTTACTCTTTTCCTTGGTCAGGCAAATACATCCGTTTAGCCTCAAAGTTATTCCTAATAGAAACCCTTTGCTTTGCCAAATCGACTTTAGTGTCACATAGAATTTTACTCATGCCATGTTCTGTAATACCATTGTTGGACGTGTCCGATTTTGAACGGAAGGACTTTGGAAGGAAACAATATCCATAGGTCACGTGTCGGGGCTTGAATATCAAGCCGAACAGCAAGATGTGTTCAGTTAATGTCTTCGGGTGATTTAGTGTTATTTGATACGTGATAATGTTATTAAATATTTGGCGTGAATGAGGTGGGAGTTAGTTCAGCCGTGATTGAAGTCTCGATAACATTAACATTTTAGTCGATCTTAATTAATTATTTAAATCGTTGTAACGCTAAAGGTCAAATGAATCGATTTCGCGATTGGAACATTGAGTAGAATTTGCATAATGTTTACCACGTAGCTAGTGATGAATGAAATGGTCTATTAAAAGCGTGAATGGGTCAGAAGGTAATGTGTACAAACAATGTCATCCGTAGCTTGTTTTCACTGACCTTACCTCGAAAGGAGCATTTCCGCCCGTAATGAATAATGATGTTATGTTATCATTCAACAATCACACATTCACATCCGTTACGTTGCATAATGTAATTCAAAACAATACTCGAGGTAACTTTGGTTGATAAAAGAACCTTGTAAATATTAAGGCTAATTGAGTTGGAGTGTGCACACAAGTAATATTACATTTTAATTGATAAAAAAATGTAGGTACGTACATTTTCATAAGCCGGCATTACTAACTATATTTACTTAGAAAGACGTAATATTAAGTAGGTATTGTACGTGAAAAAAGTAACTATTCGGACTGAGTAGTAAGATTATTATGTTGGAAATTACTAAAATGAGAAAAAAAGAGTGATGTCAAGTCATGAACAATTCTAAATTGTTTAAGCATTGTGATTAATTGCGCAATTTTAAATAACAAACGCCAACAGGCAAACAGTTGGAATGGCTAGCGTTCATCCACATAGACAGACTTAAAGGCGAATCAAGAGAACACTAGGTTATGTTAGTAGGTAATCTAGAAAATGTACGTACACACTACATTGCAGCAAGAGAGAGAGCGAGAGGGATGGATGTCACAAGATTCATTTGAAATGACTAACTGACATAAGTGTTTCGTTTATAAACTAATTGCTACTTTAAAATTATAAACAAAGCGCTTATTCATATTGTGTAAGTTTGTATGTTTTCAGTGGGCCGTACATTTTTGTGGTGGACGAGGTCGGTTCACGGGCGTTCTATTATAGTAAACTAAATATTGTTACTCCGCACAGATTTTTGTACTGATATCTCCGAAGTATATAGGGTAGGTTCGTGATTGTTTACCTTGCATATACATATATATATATATATATATATATATA